>JAGFMF010011570.1:648816-791114 GCA_019455555.1 Galemys pyrenaicus
TCCTTTGCCACTTTTTTTTTTTTTTTTTTTCCTTCTTCTTGCTCCTGCAGCCGGAGGAGATGTTGAGTGGCCGGCGCTAGGAAATGACCTGAGAGCCTAGTTGGAAGCCACACCAGCGAGGGCGAGGGGCGGGGGACAGAAGGACACGAACTGGAAGGGGGCTCAGAATAAAACTGACATGGATTTGCACGTTCGGGAGGAGGTGGCGGCGCCTCCTGGCCTCCGCCTGGTGCAGATGTGAAATCGGCGAGGTGAGACTTCGCAGGCCCGCGGGCTTGGAAGAGGAGACTGAGGTGGTACCGGGGCAGTGGAGGGCGAGTGTTTTCGGGGGAAAAAAGAAAAAGGTTTTTTTCTTCTCTTAATCGGAATCGTGATGGTGTTGGATTATTTCACTGGTGGGGTTAATATAGCATGTTATCCTGTCTATCTTTTAAAGATTTCTGTATAAGACTGTTGAGCAGTTTTTAAAATAGTGTAGGATAATATAAAAAGCAGATAGATGGCGCTATGTTTGATTCCTACAAACAAAATTATCACCAGCTTTTTTTCATTCTTAACTCTTTAAAGGATTCAAACGCAACTCAAATCTGTGCTGGACTTTAAAAAACAATTCAGGACCAAATTTTTTCTCAGTGTGTATGTGTTTATTCCTTCTAGGTGTAAATGAGAAGACGTGTTTTTTTCCCTCACCGATGCTCCATCCTCGTATTTTTTTTTCCTTGTAAATGTAATCAGATGCCATTTTATATGTGGACGTATTTATACTGGCCAAACATTGTTTTCTTACTTTGTCCCTTATTTCTTTACTTTCTTTTCTTTCTTTTGAGTTCTGTTATTTCTTCCTTCCTTTTTTCTTTTTTTTCCTTTCTTTTATTTTTCTTTTTTTTTTTTTTTTGGTAGTTATTGTTACCCACGCCATTTTACGTCTCCTTCACTGAAGGGCTAGAGTTTTAACTTTTAATTTTTTATATTTAAATGTAGACTTTTGACACTTTTAAAAAACAAAAAAAGACAAGAGAGATGAAAACGTTTGATTATTTTCTCAGTGTATTTTTGTAAAAAATATATAAAGGGGGTGTTAATCGGTGTAAATCGCTGTTTGGATTTCCTGATTTTATAATAGGGCGGCTGGTTAATATCTCACACAGTTTAAAAAATCAGCCCCTAATTTCTCCATGTTTACACTTCAATCTGCAGGCTTCTTAAAGTGACAGTATCCCTTAACCGGCCACCAGTATCCACCCTTCGACCCCAGTCTTACAAAGAGGGGAGGAGATTTAGCCAAACACTGTATGCTTTTAAGAAAAAAAAAACAAAAACACTTTTTAAACAAAATACTGTTCTGTTTAGAGGCTTTAAACTGGTGCATTTACAGCAAAAAGGGATCCTGTAGCTTTAACTTGTAAACCACATCTTTTTTGCACTTTTTTTATAAGCAAAAACGTGCCGTTTAAACCACTGGATCTATCTAAATGCCGATTTGAGTTCGCGACACTATGTACTGCGTTTTTCATTCTTGTATTTGACTATTTAATCCTTTCTACTTGTCGCTAAATATAATTGTTTTAGTCTTATGGCATGATGATAGCATATGTGTTCAGGTTTATAGCTGTTGTGTTTAAAGATTGAAAAAAGTGGAAAACATCTTTGTACATTTAAGTCTGTATTATAATAAGCAAAAAGATTGTGTGTATGTATGTTTAATATAACATGACAGGCACTAGGACGTCTGCCTTTTTAAGGCAGTTCCGTTAAGGGTTTTTGTTTTTAAACTTTTTTTTGCCATCCATCCTGTGCAATATGCCGTGTAGAATATTTGTCTTAAAATTCAAGGCCACAAAAACAACGTTTGGGGGAAAAAAAAAGAAAAAATCATGCCAGCTAATCATGTCAAGTTCACTGCCTGTCAGATTGTTGATATATACCTTCTGTAAATAACTTTTTTTGAGAAGGAAATAAAATCAGCTGGAACTGAACCCTAAATCTTGACTTTTGTCATTTTTATTCCCAAAGCCTAAGATTGGGCGGGGCCTACTACGGGGATGGAAACTCCACCATCTGCCTTAGCTCTGAAACTAGTAACTTCTGGGAGAGGAGCCTTCTCACTTGCCACATTATTGAGGAATTGCAAATTCTCCTTGGCCAGATTTGGCAGGCCCTGACCCTGAAATGATGGCATCGGCTGAATGTGTGTCAACCCTACATGCTTTCTAGGAATTTCCTGAATTTGCCACATTAAAATAAACGCCCTTTGTCTAGGAAAAAAAATCTAAAAGGAGGGGGAGGGGCAGGGTGCGCAGAATTCTTTACAGATGAAACTTGCTGGCTGATCTGTTCTTAACTGCATGCACCTGAAGCTGCTGTCGCTGCTTTATCCAGAGTTATCCTCAAGCAGGGCTAGATTTGTTTTCCACAGATGAAGAACAAATAAACCTGTTAAATTGTCGAGATAGTGGCTTGGGGGGAAGCCTTTATCAATTGGGGGATGTAAAAGTAAATTTTTTCCCTCAAAAGCAGAGCCATCACATAGTGCTGAGAACTCCATTTTGTGCCATGCCCACCATGTGTGTTACCAACAGTGAAATCCAACAATAGGGACGAGCTGGAGGAACTGGCTGCTTCAGGGTCAGGAGAGAAACTCCCTCGCAATCTGAACAGTACACATCCGGCTAGTGGAGATTTTTTTGTGGGCACAGTATTGTTGATACCTGTATGCAAGGAATTTCCTTAAGGCCCACTATTGTTTGGTTAGGAACCTGCAATTGGCAAGTAGCACTACATCCTGTTTGTTGTGAGGGTTAACAATTGTCATTCACTAACAAAACCCATCTTCACCTCCAAATGTTTGTTAATTAAAAGTATGGGCTTTGAATGTCTTCTAGTTTTTCAGCGCTGGAAAGAAGGGGTTAATAAGCACAAGTGTTTGGAAATAACCCTTTCATCTGATGGTTGATGGTAGGTAAGGGAGAGGGTACCTCCTGGAATGTTCAGCTAGAGGAGAGCTTTTTAGTTCCATGAAAAGCCATCTTTGCCTCCCTTCAAAATAATCCAGCTATTATACCTCAATATGGGTTCATCTTTTAAAGATCATTAGAGCTACTAGTTTCCAAATTTTTCTTTGATGTATTCTAGTATATTTAATTGCATTTGTATTCTGCAATTATCTTTTTTTGAAAGACCTTAAAACTACATGGCATCTTAAGTCTCTAAGTACCTTTGCAAAAAGAGAACTCTTTCTACAGAGAGAGAGAGAGAAAAAGAACTCTTTCTATAAAATGTTTAATTGATCATAATATGATGAGATGATTGGTTTTTTAGATCCAGGGTATGAAAATCTTGATAGAAATGAAGCCTACATGATGGATTTCCTTTCTTTTTTTTTTTTTTTTTTTGGTAGGATTTTCCTGCTGGAACTATGTTTATAGTCCTTTGACTTTTCATGGAAGGGCATACGTATGCTTTAAATATTTCCATTAAGGATTTTGATAAGATTGCTTTAAAAATAAAAGATTAAACGTGTCCTTCCTAAAAGGTGACTGTAAATGTGAAATAACATTTTGTAATTTCCTTTGAATCAATTTTCCTTCATACTTACGTGTTAAGTGGTACAAGATGTAATAAACCTGAAAAATTAGTTTAGTATGATTTTCTTTTAGATTATTTTGGTTAATAGAGAATAAATTTCAGGTTTTCCTTTAAGAGTATCAAGCATTTTTCAAGATACTGCTCTGGCCCTGTGCCCCATCAGAAATGCAAATCAGTAGTACTTGTTGGAGCAAGTTCTGTCAATTCCTTCTTGAATACCTGTAAATAGCAGGAAAAAAATTAAGAGCTTGTAAAATGATATCCTGGGCCCTGGGCTAAAGGGCTTCTTGGATTTGTGTTTGCCCTGGCACTGAGTGGGTGGGAAGGATGCTGTGGTGCGGAGGCATTAGAGGATTCGAAGGAAGTGAGAAAGTAAAGGATTAGGAAGTGGTCAGCAGCATTTACCAAGTATTTCCTACGTTTGCAGGGTATCCATGAATTAGAAAACAAGGTTTGGGAAATAATGGGAGCTACAACGTTTAATCTTAAATTTAAAACAATTAAAGGATCCCAAGAAGATACTTGAAAAAGAGCCATATGTCATCCCCTCCCCCACAAAACTAAGAATTCTTCTAGGAACACAAACCCATCCTAATCCTGTTGGATTTCTTAGGGTGAAAAGTTGGTGTAATTTTTCTTCCTGGTGGTGTTTGTCTTTTTTTGTCTCCTTTGAGTCTTAGGCAATTTCTCTCATCTATTTTTCCCCCACCCCTTTGATTCATCCTGGAAAATTATCCCCATAGATATTTCTAGATCTTGACTCTGGCTATGGTTTGAAAGCCAATGCAGGGGGGTGGGGTGGAAGACATAAGCTTCTCCAGGTGTCTGCATGGTGTTTCAGACTGCTGAAAAGCAACCAGATTCACTCTTGTCCAGAATAAAGCATAAAATTCGCACACTACCCCTCAAAGCCTTGCACAAAATTGGTCTCCCATTAGGTTGGAATTTTTGGAGGACAAGCACTAGCCCTTAAATACTTCATGCATCCCCAAATTTACCTTCACTGGTTACTTGCATATAATACATTTTCATTCTTATTTGTTGATTTACCTTGTTTCAGGGAGGTCGGAAGAGCTTCCAAAATACTTCTGCATATTGTCCTGCCTGCATGATTGCAACTGTGTTGGTGGCACCCCGGACTTGGTGAAAACCTAGCTTAGAATACTAACTCTGAGGCCAACTAGCTCAAGAACATTGGTCACATTTCTTAGCCTTCATAAGCCTCAATGTTCTGAATTCTTAAGTAGAAAGAAAGCTAAGATATAAAGCTGTTGTGAGAATGGGGTGAAATTACACATGTAGAGCGCATGGCATGATGCCTGCTGGCCTCCTGTGTGAGCTCATTAAATGCCAGCTCCTTACCCCATGGGTTGTTGTAAAAGATAATGCACCTACCAGCTGGGCACGGTGCAACATGAAAGACAGTAAGTTCTTAAAAATACAATCCCCAGCATCAGTCTCCCAGTCAGGTACGTGAACCTCCACCAGAATTACCCTTGAGATTCTTAAGGGCAGAGATGTTAAAGATGTTCAGAACCTGGGGTGAGGGCCCTAATAAATCCCCTCCATAGTTCCACAGCACACTAAAGCTTGAGAATCACTGCCCCTCAGTATTTCAGCATATTCACCCAATAAACAGGCAGTGAGAGGATAGTCCCTTCTTTTGTTACATGGAGAAATTGATTGGAGAGTGCTCCAATAATAGCATGAGGTCACCAGTTCAGAAGTGAGAGAAAGGGCAGTGGAACGCCATCTCCTCAGCCCCAGTTCTGACTTCCATAAATAGACTTCTCCACCTCAGTAACAGAGAAACAGACTCAGCCAAGGCCTCAGCTTGCAGGGTGGCTGGATTGGCAGTGTTCTGGATTTCCTCAGAGCTTTTCTCCAACTTCCTACCCATTTGAAAGAGTAAGTGTCAGTGATTAACTGGCTTGAATATGTATATATATTCCAGTTCCACAGACATGTGCTAAGATAAAAGATGGACCCGGGCTGCATTTTGTAAGAGGTAAGAGCGGCAAAAGAGAAAAGACACGGTATAAATACAGTGAGTGCAACTTCTGTTTTGTTTAAAAGGCAGAGATTCCGGCAAGTGAGAAAATTAGGAATTATTCAGAGGTGCACACTCAGCCTTTACAGAGAGGCTACAACCCACCCACTAGGTCCTAATGAGCTTGACCGTTGGCTACAGTTAACTTGGAGGGTTTTATGGTTTCCTGCATGTGTTGTTTTCCTTCTTAATGTCAAAAAGAAGAAGAAAAAAAGCCTCACATCGCCAAACGGCATTTCCCAGGGGGCTGTTAGATCAGGCTGTGGCATTTTGGGGTGTACCTCACTTAATAATGCACCTCTGTGTGTGAGTGTGTGTGTGTGGATACAGGTGATAATAAAAGTGAGGCCATTCCCTTTTCTTCTGAAGATTTCAACGTGGGGCAGTTGGTGTGTGGAGAACCACCAACCAGCCAGGCCTGAGTCAAGTCGCAGCAGGAAGCTTGGTGCAGGGCCCTTCTTCACTCTGCAGATTTGTAAAGGCAAACTTGCAGCTTAGTTGTGTCCCACTTCACACACTTGCTTTGCATCACCATCAGGCCCTCAAACGCTACTTCATTTATGCTTTTTTTTAAAAGCGTAGATAAGAAACACATGAAGTGCCTTTGAGATAGCCTGTAGTTTTAAAAATATTTTCCAAAATATATATAATTTGTTGGACTCCTTCGTCCACATAGAACGAATGTGCTGTTTCCGAACACGGTGTTGAAAGGCAGGAGGCAAATTAAAAACCCTATTATCCTTAGTAGGCTCTCTGGTTAGTGAATGCCCAGCAGCGAAGCAGGATGATTGGCTAAAGTGGATGGTGCGTGTAACTGCTTTTGTAAGAGCTAAGCAGCCAAGCCCTGTTTAACGACCAATTAGCTCTCCTTGTCTGTGTGGTTAATTGCCACTTTCTTACCAGTGCCTGTCTTAACTTCCCCAGCTTCAACACCTAAAACCTGTGAAAATAGTCTCTTCTGGAACTCCTGACCTTCAGTCTTGGCCCCTGCTTTCTCCCTCCCCTTTCCCACACTCCCGATGTGGGCCTTTTATCTCTCTTCTTTGCCAATCCCCCGAGACTTTGAATAATTTATTTGAAGTTCCTGGGAAGTTGTGGGGCTGTAGTTGAAAACACATTGCACTTTGTTCCTCCCCCCCAGCAGAAATAGGTCCAAAAGCCTGTCTTTGAAAGAGGTGGTGTTAAGTACTTCTGGGAATTTGCTAACAGTTTTAATTTAATTTTGAGTGAGCACCTAATGAATCCAAAAGTTGGAGGAGAAAAAATTGGGTGTGGGGCAAGGTGTCTCCAAAGGTGAAAAATACTTTGCATTTTATGAAGTGTCCCCCCAAAGAGCAATCCCAAATTGTCTCTCAAGATACTGAAAGATATTCTACAGATATATCTGGTGGTGGAGTAAAGAAATACTGGGTGGTTAAGAGTATTTCCAGGCTTTAGTGCTATAAGTTTTTTTTAAGATTTACTTATTTATGCATACAAGCACTGGGGTACAGGCCAGAGGTGTGTGGGGGAGGATTCACCAGTGACAGAATGGGGAGCAGAGCAGGCAGATCAATGGAAACACACTGCTGAGGGGAGCAGCAGGCAAGGCAGGAGAGGTCTGCTGCACCATGTGGGTCCCCTCCATGGCCAGGGATCGAACTCGTGCTGAAGTGGCTGCAGATGATTCACAGTGTGGTACTCAAACCCCTGTGCCACCAGGGAGGCCCCTAACAATGTTTTTATATGAGTGTTTATGACCTTTTTTTTATGCACTGGAATTGCTGGTCTTGAGTTTTACAGACATATGCTTGGACCGTTTTCCCATCTTGGAGCTGGTTAAGTGTAAAAGTTGGGGAAAAAATTAGTGGTAGATTAAGAGAATTAAGTGAACTGAGGCTAAAAATTAAACAAATTGTAAAATAATCACTCTCCCCCACATCCAAAAGTGAACAGATTGTTTTAGCATGCATAGAGGGACATCTGAAAATTATTCTGAAGTTTCTGTCCCCAGTCTCTGATAATACAAAAACAGAACAATTACAGAAATGGCCTTGACCTCCATGAGGTGACTAAGGGTAGGGATTTTAGTTCTACCAAATGCACATGAGACCAGATCAGCCCTCTCTAGTCTTTTTCTTCTTTCATTAGAACTCACCAGGCTGATTCTCATTACTCTTATTAAGCTCTGTGATAGCAAGAAACAGACTCCAGTAACCCAAAACCACTGAACGCTATTGCAAAGAAATGCATCTCTATAAGGGAACCAGAAGTTTTACGAGACTGGAAAAATATCACTCAAGCTCCTTGGTGTTAGGTGAGTTAAGCAGATGCCCAATTTATCAATACCCTGCAAGTGCTAATATTGATCAGGTATTCTCTTTGTTCTCCTCTGTGTCTTAAATTTATCCCCATACGAAGCTCTTGGTTTTCTCCCTATTTTAACCCTTCACATGTCCCTCTAAGATTGAACTTTGCATGACCCTGTCACTTCGTCAGTCACCCACCAGATGATTCACTGGCTGTTTTCTGGGTTCTATCTACTTCTGGACTCATGGCTGATTGTCTCCCCACTGAACATATTCTTCTCTCCCCTCCCTCTTTATTGTCTTTGCACCTGGGTTCTGAAGACCATCTTCCTTCCCCTAACATTCATTCTTTGGCTTCCTGTGTTTACAAAAGGTAAGCCCAAGGTCCAAGTAACACCTCCTCTTCCTCCTCTCCAGACACAATACCCTCACTTGAAATGGTTTGCCTTTTATTTACTTACTATACTGTTTTTTATTCCCCCAGTAGCCCTAATTTTGACACTAAAGCCTAGAGTTATAAACAGCAAGGAGTAAATATACCACATTCTAAAGACAGTGAGTGCCCAGTATTAGAGGCTGTACAAAACCTCTCCCCCATCACCTAGAACAGAATTGACCCTAACACAGTCAACATCCTCCTTCCCATGTACCTCCCCCCCCCCCTCCATTTCCCCAGAGTCCAAATAAGGAGAAGATTGGAGGAAGGGAAGAAGAACCGTGAAACAGCCTTGAGGAGGCACAACAGAGCCTCACCCCATTCCAAAACAAGCTTTGGAAAGTTCAAGGGATTCTCCAGGAAAGTAATTCAGAAATTAGGGTGTCTAGAAGGGAAGACTAACATTCTTTTTGTAGTTGGTTACTCACTTAGATGAGTTGGATCATCTAGTTGGGGGGGGCACTGGAGGTGAGTTCTTGACTTTTACTATTTGACACACCCAGGCTGTGAGCTTCAGGGTCAAGTACACTGAAGTAAGGATCTAAGTCTGTGGGTGTACTTTGGGGAGCAGGGATGAGATACGAATTTAAGCCGGGGTACTCTGAGATAGGAACAACAGAGTTGTCAGAAGAACACCTATGTTCCCTTGAGAAAACCAGCATTTGGATGCCCACTGCCAGAAGGCCAGCAGTGGCCAGCAGTGACCAGATGGGTGGAGGATGTTTGATTTACTCCCTGTTCCTGCCCCCTTCCCACAACACACTAGAGAAAATTAAACTTTAAAGATGGGCAGAAAATATCTTTCCTCTACAAGCTACTCAAATTGAGAGAGGAAAGGAGAGGCAGGGAGGGAGGGGTAGAGAGGGGGTGAGAAAAGAGATTTAAGTTGTTTGAGGTTAAATTTTAAAATATATTAGAAATGACCAAAAACTCACTCACACACCACCAAAGCATTAGATGATCTGTTTTATTGTCCCCTCACACAATATCGCCAATCTTACCACATCATATTCTGTTGGTTGAACATTCATATGACAAATTGGCAAAAGATATTAAGGATGGACTTCGGGCTACTTTGTCTATCAAGAATCAGCCCATCTTTTCATCATAAAGGCCAGGATTCACTGCTATTTTCTTTCTTCTTTAGACAGATATACTCAAAGAAAATCCATACATATATACAAAACCAGAACAGTTCCTTTTTCATCTATTTAACCTAAAAAATTTAGCTTAAAAAAAAGACCTTTACAATATGATTTTAGAGTCACTGACCATGGAATTTTAAACTATTTAGATTAGGAAGAAACTCTCAAGACCATTTGACCCAGCCTCCTTGATTACTCCTATTAGATTGCCAAACTTCACAAAATTCTGGAAAGCTCCATGGTACCAAAAGGACTATCAGGATCAAAATCACTATTGAAATTTATTCTCTCAGAAGAAAACCCAGTGTCTTTCTTTTCAGGTTGCTATTAGGTAGGTGTTAGAATCATTGAAATCAGTCTCTTATTTATTTTTTAAATTTATTTCTTACACTGTTGTTCATTTTTTATATAGTGTTTGATTTCTTCCCTCAGGTATAGCCCCTCTGGTTCTCCCATCAACACATCCCTTATGTGAACCATCACCTGTGAACCATCGCCAGCGTCCCTTATGCTCTTCCCTCCCCTGTTTTAACCCCTCTCCTTCCCGCTCCCCTTCTATGTGCCTCAGATCTATGGTCAGCTTGTAAAGTTTTGTCTTTTTCCTGATCCTTTGTTACCTTTCTCTATACTCCACTTATAAGTGAAAACATCTTCTATTTCTTTTTCTTTCTAACTTGTTTCTCTTAGCATAATCCCTTCCAGCTCTATCCCTGTTGTTGCAAATGGCAGACATTTATCTTTTTGGTCGCTGAGTAGTATTCCACTGTGTGTATACCACAACTTTTTTTTTTTTTTTTTTTTTTTTGGGCATAGAAGAACTGGGGTACAAGTCTGAGGTGCGATGGGTGAAATGATTCACCAGTAACAGAATGTGGAGCAGAGGTGGATTTCCTGAAATGCACTGCTAAAGCGAGCAGTGGGCAAGATAGGAGAGGTCTGCTGCGCCATGTGTGGGTTAGCTCCCAGGGATTGAACTCAGGCCTTAGCAGTGACAAGGCCTTAACCCCTTTCATCTGTTTGGGGGCATTTGGGTTGTGAAACAAGTCTCTTAACTGCTATTTATGCTAGTTAAATTCAATGAAGCTTTTCATTTGTAGAAAGGAGGGTATTAGACAAAATCAGATGAGAATGTCAGCAAATGTGTGACACTTCTTTGGCTATGGGTTAATAGTTGGTCCCTATTTTGGCACGCTCTACAGTAGTGGCCTTGGAATCTATGGAGGGTGGAATCTTCTAAGTTGTTTCAACTTTTCCCAGTAAACTTCCCTTACCCTTCCAAACCTACCTGTTCTCTAAAAGAGGGAGAGTGTTAAGGGTAGCTTTCAAATGTTGCAGGTGAATAAACCACAAGCGTTTTATGGATGGGCTCTAAACCAAAATAGTCAGGTAGCAGAAAAATCCAAGATGATTATCATTTGCTCCATGCCCATTTCTAAGACAGACCTTTGCAAACCAGGATTGCCAATATTTTCTCCATTATATTAGCATTCAGGGAGGCCTCAACAACTATGAAACATTTAAAAAGAAACCCGACAAGGAAGACTGAAACTATGTGTTTCTAGTTCTCCTTCCCATAGTGGCTGGAGCCCACTGAGATTCTCCAGCCCCCACAAACACTCAGCCTACAGCCGTGGTGGCCCCTCTGCAAGCGTCACCCCCAGCCCTGATTCCCCCTGGCTGAATCCCTTGGGAGGGACTCTTATCTCTATCTGCACCATCTCTGATTCAAGTTGATCCATCTGGAAGTAATAATAGCCGAGCGTTTATATCCTGAGCCTGGCTCTCCACAAGTGACTGCATGTTTCCTGAAACCGGCTATTGGCAGCTGTTACACAGGCATTTTCTGCCTTTTAGATACCTATAATTACACCAATTATGCCAATCATTGATGTTTATAAAGGATTTAAAATTTTACACACCCAGAAGAGTCTATCAGAAAGCAACATCTGAGGCACAGTGACACCCCATAGAGGGGCCTCTATGGCCATCACAATGGCTGCCGAGAATCCCTTCAATGGAGCAACCGCAGAGTAAGTGAAGCTCCTTATGAGCCTCTCTATCTTAGGCCAGTTAATGCTGTCACTGGAATAAAATTCTGTTTGGTTAGTGATTGAAGAACTCAGTCTAACTTTTATTTTCAGAGGAAAGAACAATCTGTCCAACTTAATGAAATTAGGTTTTTAACCGCCAATCCTCTCAACTGCACGGCAACATGAAGAGGAGAGGTTGGCCTTACTCTGTCCTAGACTCTACCTTCAGATACCTGCGAGCCTTGGTGAGGACTATCCAGTAAGCTTGTTGACCCAGGGGCGAGAGCATCCTGGAGACACCAGGCAAGGCAGAGTGGGAACTGATGGGTCCACCTTTGTTTCAAAGTTAAAATAGTTCCTCATGGGTTATTTTTACATCAATTGTGATCTCTGTTAAATTGTGTTAAGGGCCTCCCTGGTGACTCAGGGGGTTAAGTCGCAGTACTATGAAGCTATGTGCAGCCACTGAGTCATGAGTTTGATCCCCGGCCAGGGAGGGGGGACCCACATGGCGCAGCGGACATCTCCTGCCTCGCCTGTTGTTCCCCTCAGCAGTGTACTTCCATTTATCTGTCTGTTCTGCTCCCCACTCTGTCTCTGGTGAATCCTCTCACTTCCCCCATGTCTGGCCTACACCCCAGTTCTTGTATGCTTAAATAAATAATTTCTGGGAATTTTTTGTTCCTCCTTAAATTTTATGCCTAGAGAGAGGTCCTCACTGGCTTTCCTACAGCCCTCCTCCTGGTTTCCTGGGTACAGGTTTGGCAACAGGGTGTGTGTGGGGGAGGGGGAGAAGCTCAGTAAGAGGCCCAAGAGGGCCACACCTTTGCAAATGCCTGAATATTATGTATATTATGTATTTGCCACTGGCTCAGCAGCCAGCTGGGCAGAATGGAACTATTTTTAGTTGAGTTCCTGAAACATTAGAACAATTGTTCTTAATTGTTACTATATAGAAGGATTGTCCAGGGTGCTTGTTTAAAAACTCGGATTTCCGTCCTCATGCCCAGAAATGTGAATTTACTATGCTGAGGTGGAATTTGGGTCTATGCATATTTGCATTTTTAAACAAGTGTCTCTGATGCAGGCACTTTACAAACCACACTTAAGAAATTCATGATGAAGGTTGAAAGGCTTCTGTTTCTGGGGAGAGTAATATTTTGTAGTTTCCACCCTGGCCCATAAGGGTAAAGGGGATTACCAGGGAATAGCAGCTGCCTCTGGATCAGTCACTAAAAAGTAACAAAAACAGTTTCTCACCAAGCAACCCTATAAGGAAGAAAGACCCAGAGCCAGAAACTTTGGCTATAGCAGGCATGTCAGACTTTGTGATTATTCGGCAGACAGTAAATAAAACAACACATGTGTAAGCACTTGATAGCTAAAAGCAGCTCACAGATGCAAGAAGTTACTGTTATTGCATTTATTCAGTGTTTTGGTTTTCTTTTTTTTTTAGAGATACTTAAGACTTTCCACAGAACATTACATTCCTGTACAAATCCCCATTCAGTCCCTAAATGTAATAGGATTATCTCCTAATGGAATGCTTTAACTATCCTTCTCAAATTGAGGTCTGAGGACCACCTATTTATTATGCAATATGCAGATAAGGTGAGCACTCCCAGTGCTTCTTTATAACCTCAGGCACTTTTGAAAAGCTGCAGAATGATGGAAATCAAGATGGGAGGAATTCAGTAACAGAAGCTGACATACTTAATTGACATAGGCAGGTTCTATATATTTGCACAGATTCTCCGCCACACTTCTCACTTATCTGGCAGAGACTTTACCCATAGGAAGCTGGACACCAGGCGTAAGACATTTAACCACCACTCTTTGGATAGCACATAGGTAGCAGTGCTAGAAGTTGTGTTTCTGTAAGCTGAAGTCCCTTCCTCTCCAGGGTAACCTTCTCTTTTTTTAAAAAAAGAGATTTATTTAGGGTGCTCCCTGGTGGTGCAAGGGGTTAAGTAGCAGCACTGTGAAGCTATCCGCAGCCATGCCAGGCAGCATAAGTTCGTAAGGGGTATAGGCCAGAGGTTCTGGGGATGAGAGGAGTCACCAGAGACAGAGTGGGGAGCAGAACAGGCAGAACCACTGAAATACACTGCTGAGGGGAACAGCAGGTGAGGCAGGAAAGGTCTGCTGTGTCATGTGAGTCCCCTCCCTGGCCAGGGATTGAACTCATACTGCGGTGGTTGTGGACCACTTCATAGTGCTGTATCTTTAACCCCTGGGCCACCAGGGTGGCCCAAAGGAGCAGCTAGCCTTTCCATTAGGGAATCGAACTCTGGTCTCCGCTGTGACAGATGGGGGTACTTACCACTACACTAATGAGGACAACTCAACAGTGTTATTAATGCTTCTTCCCTGGATGGCATTTCAGGTGATGCCCCCCAGCCCCAATCTCATTTTCTGTTGAACATTTCTTATTTGTGAAGGGCCATTGAAGGCTGAAGGTACCATCAGTTAGCATAAGGTCAATGTGTGTCTGGCAAACCCCAAACCTTCCTAAAGTCACCCCATCTGCTTGGAGTTTGACCACCTGCTGCTGTCACATGGCTTCATAACCTTCTCTCCACCCCCAATGTGAACTGCTTCTCCTATGTGGCTGCTAACCCTCAACATCCTTATCTGTTGCTTGTGGGACCTGTCACTGTCCCATTAAAACTCTGTTTGATAGTAGTTTTCACTGACACAGGATTTTGATCCTGTTCCATGGGAGATCAGCATCAACCTCTTCAGTTCAACTCCACTGTATGGCTCGGCTGGCTTTACTGGAGCAAGCCTGGCTCAGAGCAGTGGTTAGGCCAGTCTGACAGAGAGAGGGAAAGAATGTGCTTCCCTACTTGTATTTTTTTTTTTTTTAAGATGTATACAACATACAAGAGCTGGGGTAGCATCCAGAGTCACAGGAGGTGAGAGGGTTCACAAGAGACAGAGCAGGATGCAGACAGGGGACTAGAACAGGCAGAACTACTGAAACACACTGCTGAGGGGAGCAGTGGGCAAGGCAGGCGAGGTCTGCTGTGCCATGTGTGTCCCCTCCCTGGCCAGGGATCGAACTCATGATGCAGTGGCTGCAGATCAGGTTCATAGTGCTGTGCAGTGGATGCTTCACAGTGTGGTTTTCAAACTATTGTGCCACCAGGGAGACCCAGAATGTGCTTCCTTTGGAAGGTGGGTACCAGAGGCAGGCGATTGTGCCCGAGCCCACCCCTCGCTCTGTGGTGGGGAGGGATCTTCTGCTGATGATTTCTGCCTGATGTTCTCAGCTGATGGAGAGCATTTTAATTTCCTGACTTTCTTAAGGGGAGGGAGGCAGCAAGGATTGTACTAGCCAGGATGAGAAGAAGTGTGCAGGTGGGTGGAGAGACAGCCAAGCATGGGAAAAATGAGAGGTGAGGATGGATAGTTTTATTTTGTATTTGAAAGTTCATAGGGTGACTTTATTTTATTTATTTTTTTGAAGATTTATTTATTTATGCAGACAAGCACTGGGGTACAGGCCAGAGGTGTGTGGGTGGGGGGGGGTGAGAGGATCCACCAGAGACAGACTGGGGAACAGAACAGGCAGATTAACTGAAACACACTGCTGAGGGGAGCAGCGGGTGAGGCAGGAGAGGTGTGCTGCACCATATGGGTCACCATCCTGGCCGCTGGCAGGGATTGAACTTGTGCTGCAGTGGCTTCATAGTGCGTTGCTTAACCTGCTGCACCACCAGGGAGGTCCCTGTAGGGTGACTTTAAAAGTCAAATCTAGTTTCTCTCTCCACATTCTCTACACACACACACTCACACACACACATATATTCAATTCCTGATGTCACGCTATCCTATACCATTCTCTTCTTGCATTGCTAGATGAGGAATGTGATATTTAAAAGATTTGTCCATCTAATGGAAAAGGAAGAAAACAAGGCGATGAGATCAGGGGGATTTCTGAGAAAGTGTGAAACACCAGGGACAATAGCGTGAGTCATCAGCCCAGAAACAATCAAGAGCGACCATCTGGCACAGGGCTTCCCAACTTTTTAAGGGATACTTACAAATTTATAAATTGGCTTGACAATTGGTTAGCCACACAGGGCTTGGAGGGTGTGTTTGGGAAGAGGACTTATCTATTACTTACTTCTTATGATCAACTTTGGTGGAGAGATTGAGGCATTCTCCAGATTGTCGCTTAGGTATCTGAAAGGAACCCTTGAAAATAACAGACCTGATTGCTAATGGAAACCAAAAATAAGGTGGCAAAAACCAGTCCCCTTTTCCTTGTCACTGGTTCCTCCCCTGTGTGGCTGGACGTGGCGGCTACTCAGTTCCAAGCCTCCTCTATGGTGGGAATGATGTTGCTTCCAAGACTACCTAAAGGCAAGGCCACAGGGGAGCGGAGGTGTGGGGGAGGGTGTCTGAGAATGATTTTCCTGCCAGATAATGGGTGAGAGGCCTGTGATGAGCGCCTATTCCTGTTTCCTTCCTGTTTGGACCAGCTGCAGTGTTTCATCCTGTGGCTATGAGGGAAAGTCCAAGAGAACCACGGAGAAGCTGACCCAGAGCTGGACACAGTGAACAGTGTGGCCAATTCAAAAATTGCCCCACTGAGTGTCTTGTTATATGAGAAGACAAACTCACATGCACCAATCGAATGAGATGGTCTGTTGCATGCAAACAAAACCTGATACTGAAAGAGAAGATCATTTTCACGCAGAACGTTAATGACTAACTTGTGCTAAGGCAAATCAAGTTACCAGTAAGCTATTACCACCATCATTACTACCATTGATGGCATCAACAAGAATTGTACTAGGCACTTAATTTTTTATTGAGATCTAACTCACCTATAACATTATATTCATTTCACATATAACATAATAATTTGATATTTGTATAGCGAGCAAAATGGTCACTACAATACAGACTTATTTATTGCATTAATTAAACTATTAATCCATCTATTATGTCCATCACCATAGATAGTTATATTTTGTTTTTTGCGATGAGGACTTTTTTTTTTTAAAGATTCATTTATTTATGCATACAAGAGGTAGGGTACAGGCCAATAGCACCGGAGGTGAGAGGAGTCACCAGAGACAGAGTGGGGAGCAGAACAGGCAAATCTACTGAAAAACACTGCTGAGGGGAGCAGCAGTTGGGAGAGGCAGGAGACATCTGCCGCACCGTGTGGGTCCCCTCCCTGGCCAGGGATCGAACTCATGCTACTAGGCAGCAGATGCTTCACAGTGCAATGTTAAACCCGCTGCGCCACCAGGAAGGCCCCGGGGTGACTTTTAATCTGCTTTCTTAGCAACTTTCAAATATGTAATACAGTATTATAAACTATAAGCACCATGCTGTACATTACATTCCCATGATTTATTTTATAACTGGAAGTTTTGTACCTTTTAACCACCTTCATCTTTTGTCCAACCCCCTACCTCTCATAATTCCCAATCTGTTCTCTGTATCTATGAGTTAAGTCTTTGTATTTGTCTTCATTTGACTTATTTCACTTAGGATAATGTCTTCAAGGTTCATCCTTGTTCTTGAAAATGGCAAGATTGCTTTCTTATTTATGTCCAAGTAATATTCCAGAGTGTGGGCCTCCCTGGTGGCCCAGTGGGTTAAGCAACGCACTATGAAGCAAACTGCAGCCACTGCAGCATGAGTTTGATCCCTGCCGCAGGCCAGGGAGGGGACCCATATGGTGAGGCAGACCTCTCCTGCTGTGCCCGCTGCTCCCCTCAGCAGTATATTGACTGTTCTGCTCCCCTCTCTCTGTGGTGAATCCTCTCAGCCCCCCACACCTCTGGCCTGTACCCAGTGCTTGTATGCATAAATAAATAAATTTTTTAAAAAATATTCCTGTGTGTGTGTGTGTTTCATAATTCCTTTATCCATTCATACATTGATGGACACCTTCATGTCTCGGCTATTGTAAATAATGCTGCTAGGAACATGGAGCTTCAGATATTTCTTTGTCGTAGGGTCTTCATTTACTTCAGATAAATACCCTGAACTAGAATTGCTGGGTCATGTTATAGTTCTACTTTAAAAATTTTTGAGGAAACTCTGTATTGTTTTTTCCATAGTGGTCTCAACAATTAACATTCCCAACAGCACTGTACAAGATTCCCCTTTTTCTCCCTTGCCAATACTTGCTATTTCTTATCATTTTGATAATGCCATACTAACAGATGTGAGGTGATAACTCAATTAGCTCATTGTAGTTTTGATTTTCATTTTCCTGATGATTAAATGATGTTGAATATCTTCACATGTACCTGTTTGTACATGTATGTTTTCTCTGGAAAAATGTTTATTCAATTCCTCTGAACAATTTTTTAATCAGGTCAGATTTTTTTTTCCCCTGCTATTGAGTTGTATGAGTTCTTTATATTTTTGGATTTTAATCCCTTATCAGATATATGATTTATTATCTTCTATATATTATTTTCTGCCACTCAGTAGATTGCCTTTTCATTTTGTAGATGGTTTCTTTTGCTGTGCAGAAGTTTTTTAGTTTGATGTAGTCCCACTTGCTTGTTTTTGCTTTTGCTATCAAATTTTTAAAAATCGTTATGAAGACCCATGCCAAGGAGTTTACTGCTTATGTTTTCTTCTAGAAGTTTAATGGTGTGAGGTCGAACATTCAAATCTTTCATCCATTTTGAGTTGAATTTTTTATGTAGTATAAGGTAGTGGTTCAGTTTCAATCTTTTGAATTTGACTGTTCAGTTTTCCTAATACCATTAGCAGAAAAGTCTTTCCTTTCCCCATTGTGTATTCTTGGTTCCTTTGTGGCAAATTGATTGATCATATATATGTGCTTATTTGGGGGCTCTCTATTCTCTTCCATCAATCTATGTTGTTTTTATGCCAGTACCATATTGTTTTGATCACACAGCTTTGTAATATGGTTGGAGGTCATGCTTCCAGACTTCTTTTTCTTTCTCAAAATTGTTTTGTCTATTTGGAGTCATTTGTAGTTCCATACATTTTTTTTTGTCCTAGTTTTGAGAAAAATGCATTGGATTTTGATATGGATTACATTAAATCTGTAGATTGCTTTGGATATTGTGGACATCTTAACCAATGCTAACTCTTCTAATCTATAAGTGTGGAATATCTTCCCATTTATTTGTGTCTTCCATTTCTTTCCTTAGTATCTTACAGTTTTCAGTGTACAGGTCTTTACCTCTTTCATTTATTGCTAGATATTTTATTCTTTTTGATGCAAGTACACTGAGTATTTTATAAAGTGTACTTCATATGTATATTTCACTTAATACGAGCCCCATGACACAGCTATTATCCCCATTTTAGAGATAGGAAAAGAGAGCACAAGAAGGTTAAGTAATTTTCCCTATGTCTATGAAGTAAAACTGAATTATGACTCCACAATTTGCCCTCTTTCCCATTAGGCATAACACTGAAATCAAAGCATAGCATGTAATTTAAGGTAATTAAAACAAGTGGTCAGTTATATGTGTTTTCATATACAGTAGCATTCTTATAACTACTCTCTATAATTTACATTGATAACATGTCCACTTTTACAATTATTTTGAAGTTTATTAAAATTCATTTGTAAAATTTTCCAAAATCTGAAGTAATTACAGTTTGTCAAAAAATGAAATCAAAGAGGAAACAAAATCACTTATGAAGACTCATCACATTTTAGGTTTGAAAGAGACTTGGTAAAGTCAGACAACTTTTGATGTGTTTTGTGACATCAGAATTCACAAATACAATAATCACATCTGCCAAAATTAGTTCCCTCTGTTTATGGAAAAGTAAACACGTGTGTGCCATGATTTTGCTCAATGTTAATGACCTCATGGGATGGCTGAATTATTTCCTCAATGACCGTGATTGGTTACACAGAATGAAAAACTGGAGTTTTGCTGGAGTTTCATATAAAGCACTTTGGCCTATGGCTAACGTCACTCTCCTCCATCTTGAAAAGAACATTTGCTCTCTATGCCTGCCACCATGATGTCCCTAAGATGCTCAGAAAGGGTCCTTCTGCCATATGTAAGTATTCTGGACCAAGGGTAGGTGTGCCTGGGATGCTTCAGAGACTCAGCCCTGGGGACACAAGCAGCTGGCTCTCTCGCTAGCCCTCCTCATTTTGGGGAGGTAAACTTGACCTTTCTTTTTCCAGAGTAAAGTCTAATGGTGAGGATGGAAACAAAATGGAAGCAAATTTGTTTCGAGTTTTTTCCAGGCCAAGCAGTGGGCTTGTCCCTCCTTTTTCAAGTGTGCTTCGTTTCTGAACTACATACCTTTGGCTTTCTGGAATATATATCAGAGGCCTCTGGGCATAAAACTTTCTGAATCCGTTTCAGGTCCATGTCCTTCTTTCATCATCCTTGATCGTGTTTCTGCTTTCATCTTCAGTTTGTGACCTTTTAAAATCTGAACCCACCAAAAAGCTTCGAGTGCAGCGACTGTCCTCATCCTGTCTTCCTCACGTGAGTTCTGATAACACAATCACTAACGATGCCAATTTTGAGAGCTCTGTTCTCTTGTACTAGTTCTCATCACTGTCCCATCCTTCATGTTCTCCCCCTTAAGGGAGCTAATTTAATGTTTGTCTTTGAGGGTGTTACAATTTATCAAGGTGGATCAAAAATCATGCATGGTTTTTGTTGATCGAATTTCAAGATTTTGAAATAACTTTTTTCATTTTTTTTCTTTTAAAATTCAATGAACACAGTCCTTTGAAACCTGATGTATCTTTTATTATCAGCTACAACCAATTCTTTTTAAAATGACATAAATTGCATGATGGCCAAAATCTTGTTTATTTTTAAGACTCCTAACTTGATTGTTTTCTGACATATTTTTTAAAAGAGTCTGTTTCTCAGTCTTCATTTTTCATCGAAGTCATTTTTTGCTTTGTGTTGGGTCTGATTTTTAAGTGAGATTGATTTTGTTAAATGATGTATCTAAGTGATGTGACTAAAACACCTTTTGTTCATTAAATTATAAATGAAATTCTCATTCTTTGAGGACCAAATGTATAGCCTTACAGCACATATGCACCGTGTATGTGTGATTGTATGTATGTGTATATTTTGTATGAAATCAGTTCTCTTGATTGAAAGGAAACAAACATTGTATTTAAAAATAAGTTTAGGTCCTCCCTGGTGGCGCAGAGGGTTGAGCGCTGCACTGTGAAGCATGGGAGGCACAGCAGCGCAGGTTCGATCCCCAGCCAGGGAGGGGACCCACACGGTGAGGCAGACCTCTCCTGCCTCGCCCGCTGTTCCCCTCAGCGGTGGATCTCAGTCGATCTGCCTGTTCTGCTTCCCACTCTGTCTCTGGTGAATCCTCTCACCTCCCGCGCCTCTGACCTGTACCCCTGCTCTTGTATGCATAAATAAAAATTATTTTTTAAAAAATGAATTTAGTTATTAGAGACATTATTTCACCCAGGAAGTCAAATGAGCAGTTTCTGGTTGATTGCACAGCTTCACGGTCTCGCGGGGACCCAGGTTCTTGTCTTCTTATTGTCCTGCCATGGCTAGAGCAGACTGATGGGATCTAGGCCTTTTGTTCTCACTAAACAACACTCAACACTAGGAAGCAAGAAGGGAGGAGGGGAGGCTTTCTCTCTCTCTCCCCCCTCTCCTTTCTCTCTCTTTCTCTTCAGGCAAGAAAAACCTTCCCAAAAGCATTAGTTTGAGCATTATGTATAGTTCCATGTCTTTCATACATATATTTATAAAAACAGTGAAATTTCTAAATAGTGTATTTAAGCGAAATCATGGAACATTATTATGGCAAGGAAAGTTAATTCTACTTAATCAAGTTTTTAAAATTAGGTGAGTACAAAGGAGAAATCTTTGAAAAAATGTAGGAACTAGCAGTCATTATTGTCCTGATTTAGACAAGTGTTTTGATAAATCACATTGTGTGAAAACAAACTATCAGTAAATACCCACTGTAATGTGATTATCCATTAGAAGTTAATTCTTACTTTCAAACAACAACAACAACAAAACTTAATAAGACCAAAAAGCCGGGATAAACCAAAGGGACCATGGTGGGGGGAAGGGAAGGGGGGAGGGCAAAGACGGGGAAGAGGCCAGAGGGTGCACAAGGGACTGAGGTGATGGTGCACGGGTGAAATGGTGGTAGGTACCCCCTGGGGACTACAAATGATGTCAAATAAAACTAATAATAATTTAAAAAAAAAGAAAAAGAAAAAAAAAAGAAGTTAATTCTTACTTTCAACACCAATATTTAAAAAAGTTGATTCTGTCAAAATATGTATACCTATGGAAGATAACAGAATATTTGAGATTAGCTTTCAATGAATTCTTGTGTTGTATCTGCCGATGCTCATAATTGGGATAATATTCTAGTTTTCTTCTAATCCTATTCCATATATGTAAACTACATTAACCAGTTTGAGGAAAGATAACTTCTGCATGTAAGCCCAGCTTTAACCCAATGTGTAGCAAACCCATTTCACAGATGAGCCTGTCTGGACATGAAAGTGAATAGATTATGAAAGCTGTAATTAAGGCCGGGCATGTACAAGTACTTTGTTTATTTAATTGCCAACTAAATGAAAGTACTTGAAAAAAGTTTAGACTTTATAATTGGCACAAAGCCTTTAGCAAATAAGACTTATGTGTGATTTCTTTGTTTCATTCAGCATATTCTATCAAATGAGTTCTTTAGTCTGGTTCCATTACCACAACCCTCCACTAACCCTCCTCTCATCTTATTGATCAAAATGTTCTCTGGGCTAAGTCCATTGGTGGCTGCTCCATCTCGATCATACCCTCCATGTGACATTGGACATGACCTTGAAGCTCTCCTCAGGACTTCATGAGAACCGCTTCTCCTAGGTTTCCATGGCTCCACGTTTGCTTCTCTTGGGCCATTTTGCTACTGCCCCTCCTGGAATATTGATGTGTATGTTTTTCTTTTTCTCATACCTTATCCAAGGAGTTAGGGTGTCCAATAAACATGTTCTTATTTACATCCCTGAATTTAAAAATGAAGAACAAATTGTTGACTCCAAGAATCTGTGTCTACACACCCCAGACTCTCTCCAGAACTCCAGACCTACTAAATAACTCCATTGGGATGTTTTACATCCTTCTCAAACTCATGTGTCTGCGCATGAACTCTTGGGCTGGCCCCTCAAGACAGCTATTATTCTATGAGTCACTTTTAAAAAAAATATTTATCTATGCATACAAGAACTGGGGTATAGGCCAGAGGTGAGGGAAGTGAGAGAATTCACCAGAGACATTGTGGGGAGCAGAACAGGCAGATCTACTGAAATACACTGCAGAGGGGAGCAGCGGGTGAGGCAGGAAAGGTTTGCTGCGCTATGTGGGTCACCTCCCTGGCCGGGGATCAAACCCATGCTGCAGTGGCTGCTGATAGCTTTATAGTGCTCTGTCTTTAATTGCTGTGCCACCAGGGAGGCTCCTTCTGTTAGTCAATCTGGATAGATACCCCCACTGTCAACTCACTGGTGCAGGTCACTGATGGGAACCAGTCTAGATTCCATCTTTAGTTTCTTTTCATTAGCAGTCCAGTGATTCACTAACTTTTCTCCAAGAATGTACTTCTTTCACTCCATTGCTGCTGATAATGTTTTTGGGGACCTTTCCACTTTCTAGCCTTGGATACTGAGGCCAGCTTTTAACTCTTCTTTCTGTCTTGTTTTACCTGGCTTCATCCATTCACTGATTTAAAATAAAGTCTAGGGGGTCTCCTTGATAGCCTAGGGATTAAGTCTCAGCACTATCACTGTTATGCCCTGGTTCAATCCCAGCCAGGGAGTGGACCCACTTTTGACACAGCAGACCTCTTCTGTCTTGCCCGCTGCTCCCCTCAGCAGTATATTTCAGTAGATCCGCCTGTTCTGCTCCCTACCCTGTTTCTGGTGAATCCTCTTAACCCCTGTACTCCTGCCTACACCCCAGTTCTTCTATGTAAAAATAAATAAGTAAAATATAATATATTCAAATAGTCTATTTAAATAATTGATATATTTGAGTGGTAGAATTATCTGTTTAAAATATAAATATGATTTTTTCACTCTCCTGGCTGAACTCTTTTAATGCTACTACAATTTCTGTAGGAGGACTCAAATGCCCTCACTTGAGAACTGGCTCTGATTCTCAATCTTGGGTTCCTGCACATGCTGTAATGACTTCCTGATATTTGTGCCACCCAGTTCTTCACCTGGCTAGCACTCTTCCTTTAAAGGTTGTCATAGACTTCCCTCTTGGGGAAGTCTGGTATAGGCCATTGAAAATGTGACCCCGATTGCTCTCTGAGTATCATAGTGCTAATTTTGTGACCATCACTTTGCCTCTCTTTGCTACTCACCCTAAACGCTTTGAGGGAACAAAGGTGTCTTTTTGGCCCTTGGAAGTTCCCCATCCACCTCAAACAGGTTATTACTGAGCGCATGCTCACTGAATGCTGTGTAAATGTGGCAGCCAGTTAAGATCGCAGACAAGGTCAGCACCTTTTTTAGAGAAAGGAAAAAAATAAAGATACTTGCAAATGACTATTTCAGGTCGTACTTTGGTAGGGAAGATCTACATTTCATTCTAGCTAGACACATTATTTTTCTGTTTGTTTCTTTAGCTGAAGACGCTTTGGGGAGGTAAAATCATGTGGATATTGGTGGCAAACAAACCTGTCTTCAAACACCAGCCCAAAACTCTGTAATTGTTTGGCTCTTGAATGTGTTACTTAAACTTTGGAGACTCATTTTCTAGCTGCAAAATTAGAGTTGTTCTCTCCTTAGATGTGTTCTGCGAAGACTTAAATAAGAGATTTATATGAAGCTATCTGGATATGGTAAATGTTCAGTAAAAATTATCTTCCCCTTCTTGGAGTAGTTTTAAGATTAGGTTAATTGGGGCCTCCCTGGTAGCACAGTGGATTAAGCAATGCACTATGAAGCAAATGCAGCCAATGCAGCCACTGCAGCACGAGTTTGATCCCTGTCGCCAGCCAGGGAGGTGACCCCATGGTGCAGCAGACCTCTCCTGCCTCACCTGCTGCTCCCCTCAGCAGTGTATTTCAGTTACTCTACCTGTTCTGCTCCCCACTCTGTCTCTGGTGAATTCTGTCATCCCCATAACTCTGTCCTGTACCCCAGTTCTTGTATGCATAAGTAAATCTTTTTTTAAAATGATTAGGTTAATTGTATCATTTCTGGATAAGAAAATGGCATCTTTTGGCCTCTAGATAATATGGATTATAGAATATAAATACCTGAAAATCGGGTCTATTGGCTCAATTCTTTAATGATGGTAACTTTGTAAGTTATGGAATAAACTCATTTTATAGTAATTAGTATTACATAAATTCTGCATAATAATATAGAAGACACATTTATAATTTTCCTGATTATCTATTATAATAACTAGTCTAGTACATTGACTAGCACATTAACAAAAGTGGCCTAATTTCATTCCTTTCATGAAAGCATTTTTAAGTATACTAAATAATGTATAAATATGCAGAGCAAAAATAAGTCCAAATGATAATCCATATATTGAAAATTACTACATGGAAAGTCATACATTTTATAATTTATTTCTTTGCCATTGCAAATGGCATAAAGCACAGCTCATAATTCTGGAAAGTAAATCACATTAATGTGGGAAACTGAATTAAAAGGGAGACTATAATTCAGACAGTTACTAAAATAAGTTTTCAGACAAATAAGCTAAATCTGGGCAGTAAATTGGGCAATTTAACATTTTTTAAGTATTTTTACAAACATTTGAAATGGCTTTTTAAAGTTTTCCTAAAGTCAGTTCGGTCTTTTCTTAGGGTAAATAATTGCTTGACTTGAAAGTCTTGGCAAAGGGAGCAGACTCCTATTCCAATTCCCCCTCACTTTATGGGTTCCTTTTACCCACAGATCTCTAGCAGGTTAAACTGGCTACATATTGGCCTCTTTTCACAAGATATGAGTAATTACTTTAAATTGCCCGGGTTTATTAAGTGAAATCCAAAGTAGCTTCTGTACCTACCTGACATTTAGTTAATGACCACAGTGGTACTTCTAGGAGATTAATGGAACTTTGATAAAAGGGTGGTTTAATTGGTGAAACAGTACAACTGGATTTCATTGGGAAAGGGGTGAAATAATCCATATATTTCAATGCAATTTAACATAATTATATTCTAATTTTGGTTATTGCCAAAAGGCGGTTTGCCATTTGAAGTGAGAACTGGAAGATGACTTGTTGAGTGATTGAAATATATCAACAAGTGTTAATTAAGTGCCTATGTCCAAGGCTGACATATGTATTACGGCAAACACAAAGAAACAGAGAGCTTCATATCTGATACAAGCTAGTAAACTAATTGGGAAATGTGCATGTATGTCTGAGCAACTCCTGGATACTTCAATATTTTTTCTCTTGATATTTTCATAGTGAAGTTTTCCTTGATCTCTAGTGAACATTGTGTTGGTGACGCCAAAAGTATGAATGAAGAATGATTTGTTATTTTCACTTAGAATTTGCTTGAGGAAACAGAACATTGAGGTAAGGGGCCTCCCTGGTGGTGCAATGGGTTAAGCAATGCAGCCACTGCAGCACAAGTTCGATCCCTGCCAGCGGCTGCGGAGCTGACCCACATGACACAGCAGACCTCTCCTGTCTCACTCGCTGCTCCCCTCAGCAGTGTGTTTCAGTCCATCTGCTTGTTCTGTTCCCCACTCTGTCTCTGGTGGATCCTCTCACCCCCCCCCACACCTCTGGCCTGAACCCCAGTTCTTGTAAGCATAAATAAACAAATCTTTATATAAAAAAGAACATTGACATAAGCAGAATTAAATGAAAGGAAACATATGAAAAGGTTAAATATGAATAACTCTCATATTAGCACAGCACTTTAAAAGTGCTTTCATACATGCCCTTTATTAAAATTCTTCTTAGTCCTACTTTCCCCTTAGGTTACAGACCTCCCTTCTTTTCTTTCAGTCACTGTCTCTCAGAGGACCTGAGAGTCTAATTTATACTCAAGTCTTCAATGTTTCCCCGTCTTTGACCGCTCAATCCCCTATGATACAATTCTCCCCATCTACCCTTCAGAAGCTTCTCTTGCATTAGCCAAATGTAATGACTTCTCACATTTCTCTTACAGCTGGAGATCTCTGTCATGGTTGACAGCAGACACTATCTTGTTTTTGAAATTCTCTCCTGTTCTTCTCTAAGTGGTTAAGGAAGTGGTTAAGGAAGTCTTACTGTCTACTTTCTGCCTCTTCTCATTCATCTGTGGTGGAAGGAATTGCCTAGAACAGGGTTCTCTGAAGTGCTCAATAGGTCCTGGTAGACCCTGAGCTCATGGAATGATTCTATATGGTGTGGAGGTCCACACAGCAGTGGGGGTAGCAGCCAGGAAAGAAAAGCAGAGTGGGCTCAGGAAAGCAGAGTGGGACTATGGGGTGAGAATTTTAGGAAAATAATAGTGGGGACAGGGATTAGTGGAAGTTTCTGTGTTAGCAGCAGCCTTCAGCAGTGGGCCCTTTGGCTTATGCTCAGACGCCCACTCTGACTCCTCCTCTCAGGTTGCTCTGGGAAACTTTATTCTGAGCAGCCCGAGGGCCAGGCCTGGAGGAAGAAGCAGACTTTACAAGGCCCAGTGCTGGCAGTTTGTGAGTAAGTTGATTAACTCACTGGGAAAGAGAGGGAGCTGAAGGCTTGGATTTTAATTCAGCGGCCACCAGAGGAAAAATGGGGTGAAGAGTAAGTTTGGAGCCAGACCCTAGGTTTAAATGTAGCCTGTACTTACTAGCCATGAAACTGGAGGAAATTTGCTTATGAGTAAACCAAGGAGTCTTTTCTGCTGCTCCCTTTCCCTGAATCTCCCAGTATCAGTGGACTCTGGCCCCATATTGATCCTTCTTAGCGCTACCCCTCTGGTCAATGCCACCTTTACTTCTTGTTACACCTAACTACAAGCTTTTAACTTTGTGTCTCCCCCTGCCCTTTATAGTTTCAATATTCTTCACATGGCACCCCAAAGGATTTTGAAGTGAAATGAAATCCTTACCCTTATTGGAACCCTCCAAGTATTATCTGTGGCAGACAATAACTTCCAGACTCTTCCAGACTCATCAACATCGCTACAAGACTACCTGTGATGTTGAACGTAATGTTCCCTATTGTTCAGAAAAGTCTAGCCTCACAATCTTTGAATGTGCCAACCTTGTTCTCGTCATATGGGCTTTGTTATGGCTGTTTCTTATGCCTAGAACACTCCTTCCCAGTCTTCCTAAGACTGACTGCTTCTCCTATTTAGAGCTTAGCTCAAATGTCTCTTCTCAGATAAGACTTCTGAATCACCCCTGCTCCCACTCAGCCTCCACCCAGCTTCTGCCCCTTCCTTTAACACTCTTTGGTACATAACTTACTTTCTTCATAGCTTATCATTATCAGAAACTATCTTGTTTATTCTCTTCTCTCCCCTCAGTCATCAACACACTAATGACCTGACTGTTTATTCTGTTTGTCTCTGTTATCTCAATGCCTAGAGAATAATGCCTGGCAGACAGTGAGCACTCAATAAGTATTTGTTGACTGTTGAATGTATTAGGTAACTACATCTCTTTGAGTCCAGAGTTTCCATTGAGAGAGTTAAATGAAATTTTATATACAATTGTCACATGTCTATATGAATTATCACATATATATGAAAGGTCATTTCATATATCTATTTGTAATGTATCATTACATATCATGTATATACCTAAAATGAAATGATACAGCAGAACTAACAGATCTGTATCGACAGCTGTATCTATGTGACCTTTGACAAAATACCTGGACTATATATTAAGGAGTAATAAATAGTGGCTGTTATAAGACATACATCAGCCATGATAAGCTCAGGATTCTGGGAACAAGATTTAAAACTTACATTCATTCTGCTAACAGTACTTACTGGAAAACTTGTAATTTCCTCTGAAGGATCTGCTGAAAACATTTTCAAAATTATGACAAGGCCACTGGATAAAAGGTTTTCGTAAATATTTTCTCATACCAGATAGCAGTGATTCAGGGAAAGGAAACCTTTTGCAAAGCAGTGCTCTGGATTTTACCACCTAACCTGACCCATTCAGGGGGATTTAGGAGTTCATTTGGAAGACAACAGAGAAAAGTAAGATTTATTGAACAAATACCTGTATCAGTTTGACCAGAAATTAATTCTCATTATCTAGCCTTTCTTGAAAACATCATTAAATATCTTTTGGATATTCACTTCATCTTTATCTTGAACTAAGAAACATTGAGCAGAATATTTAATTTCAAGTGACTTACAAGAAAGAAAAAAAATAATACTTTTCTTGTTTTCAGCTTATTTTTAGCTGTGAACTTTTAGAAACCAATTAACTGTGTAATTACTTGAAAATTGTTCTTTTATTATTTTTTGAGTAGCATTTATTTTCATAATATTTGCTATTGTAGTGAATTTTCTTTTTACAAGAGTGATACAGTGCTTACAGTGATGATATGGTATCATTTAAACATAGTTATTTAAAAAAGCAATTTTGTTTAAAGAGAGTTATTAATAAACGATAAAGTTAGCGTGCTACTAAGAAGACCATACGTGGCCTCTGAAGTTTAGAGCATTGTCTTTTCTGTGGTAAAGGGCCAATTTTGTTTTGTCTTTAAATTTTTAATCCATTGCTGGATGCTACGTTTATAAAATGTAATAGCAGCTAATTGCTAGAATGATACAAGGAGAAATATCAAAGACATTCAAAGGCAACTTCAATTTGAAATTATTATGTTTGGGGCCTCCCTGGTGGCGCAGCTAGTGAGGGCAGCACTGTGAAGCATCAGCAGCACTGTGCACAAGTTCAAGCACCGGCCAAGGAGGGGATCCACATGGCGCAGCAGACCTCTCCTGTCTTGCCCACTGCTCCCCTCAGCAGTGTATTTCAGTCCATCTGCCTGTTCTGCTCCCCAAGGGAATCTGTCTCTGGTGAATCCTCTCACCTCTTGCAACTATGGCTTGTTTCCCAGCTCTTGTATGCATAAATAAATAATTCTTTAAAAAGATTATTATATTCGGCATTCCTAAGGTAATTCTGCACATTGCTATAAAAATTTTAAACGCTCTGTATCAGAACAGGCTACCTTGGAACATTTTGCAGATACTATGGGTGCTTGGACCATACTTTGTGCACAATGGCCTAGAGGAAGGTCACAGACTGGAAAAAGTCAGTGCTTGGGGTGGGACAGAGGAAAGATAATGGCTCAGTCAGATAGATAGATCATGTGTTTTTATCAACTTGTTTACAAAAGGAGGCATATAAAAGTTAACTAAGTAAGTATCCATTGAGGGGGCCTCCCTGGTGGCACAGTGGGGGCAACACACTATGAAGCAAACCGCAGCCACTGCAGCACAAGTTCGATCCCTGCTGCCAGCCAGTGAGGGGACCCACATGGCGCAGCAGATCTCTCCTGTCTCACCCGCTGCTCCCCTCAGCAGTTTATTTCAGCAGATCTTCCTGTACTGCTCCCCACTCTGTCTCTGATGGATCCTCTCACCACCCACACCTCTGGCCTGTACCCCAGTGCTTATATACATAAATAAATTTTTTAAAAATCTTAAAAAAAAAAGTATCCATTGACTGTTAATGTCCTGTACAGAGTTCAGAATCTCTGACTCTTTAAAAGTTTTCCTTTGGAATTTACATAACAACAAAATATTTTCTTCTTAAGAATTGATAGGCTTCCTTTTTTTCCTTCAATTAGACAATGAAGGCTGTGTAACACCTATGATATATATATATCATGTGTGTGTGTGTGTGTGTGTATTTGGCCAGGAAAATCAAGAATAGATTAAATGGAAAAAAGTCTCAGTAATTATATTGACATAGTAATCTTCCTTTTCTACCTACACTTTGCTTTTCTATTGTATGAATTCCTAAACAAACAAACAAAATGGAATTGCTTTTGGAAAATGAAAAGATATGATTAGCTTTTTCAGTGCTTTACTTCTTCCCAAGCAGACATGAAAGAGCTTTGATTGTAAGAAAAAGAACAAAATGACAGTGAATGTAAAAGAACTCAAGTCTTTCTACCTTTGTATAGCTCTAAAATCAGAAAGTTTTCAGCAGGTGAGGCAACAGGGCTAGAGACGTATGTGGTTTTTGAAAAAGCTGTGCCTATTTCATTGGCATGGAATTCAGCTTGTCTCCTGAGGTTGAAACAGTTAAGCAAAGGACTGATTTTAGAGGCAGATGTGTGTGCATTTTCTGGTTATTGTCGGTGGACTGCTGGAAGTGGACTTAGATTTGCTCAGGATATGAAGTAGGTGTGATTCATCTGCTTACTTTGAAAGCGTTGTCTGCCCCAGTTCCGGGAGAGGTGCCACTGTTTGCCTCACAGGAGGCAGCAGAGAAGTGGATTGTATGACACTATGATTACTGGTTTTAGATTAGGCGCTGAAACAGCAGTGTCAATCTCGGGGCATCCAGGAAAAAGTGCTGGGAATAGGATTTGGAAGCACCAGGAAGTCTAGCCTGTGACTAAAGTGAGTTAAAACCTGATTTCTTCCAGGTACATTCCTTTTTTAGTTTGGTTTGGTTTTCTTTTCCTAAGTGAGTCTAACTCACCACACATTCCTTTTTTTTTTTTTTTAAGATTTATTTTTATTTTTTTATGCATACAAGAACTGGGGTGTAAGCCAGGGGTGTGGGTGTGTGTGTGTGAGAGGAGTCACCAGAGACAGAGTGGGGCGCAGAACAGGAGGATCTACTGGAATACACTGCTGAGGGGAACGTGTGGTCAACTCCATGGCAGTGACTGATGATAGCTTGATAGTGCTGAGACTTTAACCCCTGCACCACCAGAAAGGCCCTCACCACACATTCTTAAGAATGGATGGTCCAAGAACTCTTTAATTTTGCAGCACCTTCTGTGTAACTGCTGATTAGAAAAACAGGCTTTTAAGGCTTGTCTTGGAAGGTGAGTGGGGAGGAACCAGGGAACTAAAGGTGACGAGGATTGGAATGACAAGCTGATAAACTCAACAATGATGTGTAGAGAAGCGGGAAGATATCATGGTTTGGGTGGCAATGATGAATTTATTGCCATTTGAACTGATGTTTGGATATGTCATCTTTCACGAACACTGATTTAGTGCCAGGAGCATGAGGCAACCTCAAGACCATCATCCGTTGCTAGTAGTTGGTGTCTGGGATGTCTTTGATATACTCCTATCAATAGTTGGCTTAATGCAGAAGAGAGAGATGAAGGAGGAAACACTTCACTGAAGTATTTACTCTAGAAGAAAGTGCTGGCTATTGCTTATCTGAAAACCAAGGGAGTGCATTTCAGATATGCATTATTTCCCACTATTTGTCCTATGTGAGTTCTTGCTACAGGGAATGTTCATTGTTATTGGAAAGAACTGCAGTCCAGATATTGGGACTAAATTAGTGGTTTACCTGTAATAGGAAGAATGAGATAACTTTTACTATTTGCCTTTAATGGAACTCTTTTCTGGCTCTGTAAAGAATGTTCTGGAATAGGGTTACAATAACATTCCTAGAAGTCTTGAGTAATAGACTAAATATTCTGTTATTTTTTTAAAATTTGATAAAAAGCAGTGGGTTTATTGATGTGGCAATATTGTTTGTGGCAAACACACACAAATATACACACATAGTATAACCTCAGCAGAGAAGTTTAGCAAAATATACACAGAAAATTGCTGCTAGTTAAGTGGTCAGATTTCACAAATTATAAGAACCGTCTTTGGAATTAGAATAGCTCCCTTATTTTGGCCTCCTTGGTGGCGCAGTGGGTTAAGCAACGCACTATGAAGAAAACCGCAGCCACCGCAGCCACCGCAGCACGAGTTGGATCCCTGCCGCTGGCCAGGGAGGGGACTCACATGGTACAGCACCCCTCTCCTGCTGTGCCCAATGCTCCCCTCAGCAGTGTGTTTCTGTCAGTCTGCGTGTTCTGCTCCCCACTCTGTCTGGTGAATCCTCTCACCTCCCGGGACTCTCTGGCCTGTACCCCAGCTCTTGTATGCATAAGTAAATAATTTTTTTAAAAAAATCTCCCTTATTTGGGTCATAATTTAAAATGTAGTTCATTGAAATGCTTGTTATAGCTCCAGAATATTTTTATAGCACCTAAGTAAGTTGATTAACTGAAGCTGATGTTTCTACCACTATAATCTAATTTTATAGAATTATGAAAATCTAATGGTAAACATGCAACAAAATAGTACCAGTGCCTTCTAACCATAATGAAAACTGTTTATAATTCATATTACTATCCTTAAGTTATTTTATGTTCAAGCTGAGATGACATGGGATTCACTTTTTAAGAGAACTAATTCCTACCTTGACATTAGTTTAACTGCACAGGTATTCTAGCATAAAATATTTAGTGACTGAGAAATTACTAGTCCCAGAGGAAATTATTTTCTTTTTTCATAGTTCATATTCTCTAGACGGTATCCACTCAGATGGAATATTTCAAAGGCAGAAGAGAAAATAAGAACCTTCTCTGTAAATGAGTTCTAGTGTTTCCAGTGAAACCTTTTAAACACACATCAAAACTCATCCTTTTAATGGCATCCAGGGAGACTCAGCAACAGAGTATATAAGCAATTGGCCCTATAACCATAGGAAACAAATTGTAAACATTTTCATATTCAGTTTGCCATTTTTTCCCCCTAGAATTGTTTGCTGCTGCAAGTTCAACATGGTTTTCTCAACACTTGAAATGGCCATGGAATTTCTAGAGTCTCCTTCTCCTGTCTCTGTCTCTTTCTATTTAATGTGACACATTATGGTGACTTAGGTTATCATGCTCCTCTTTGGTTCTGGGATACTTTTTCTGCAAAGTTATTCTAGATTTGAGATGAATAATTTTTCCCATTGCCCTGCTCTGCGTCATGCTAAATCAGATAGAACATTCCTTCTATTATTTTAAAATTCTATCCCCCTCAAAAATCATGCCTAGAAGGCATTACCATGTGTTGAAGCCTTTACTGAACATTTTGTGATGGCAGAGATTTAATCAAGAAAGTGCAAATATCTTAAAATAGAATGGTAAGTGTTCTTGGCCCTGAAATCTTTTTTTTTTAAAAAGATTTATTTATGCATACAAGCACTGGGGTACAGGCCAGGGGTGTAGGGGCGGTGAGAGGATATACCACAGAGAGCAGGGAACAGCACAGGCAGATCAACTGAAGCACACTGCTGAGGGGAGCAGCGGGCACAGCAGGAGAGGTCTGCTGCACCATGTGGGTCCCCTCCCTGGCTGGCAGCAGGGATCGAACTCATGCTGCAGTGGCTGTGGTTTTCTTCATAGTGTGTTGCTTAACCCACTGCGCCACCAGGGAGGCCCTGGCCCCCAAATCTTTTGGCCTTTTATAAGTATGGATTTGCCCCTTGCTATATTGCTGGTTCTTCCTTTCCCCTCTCTTCAGTCTCATTTGCTCAGACCCAAATGCTCTTTATTTCCAACAAAAGGGTGTGGAACTACCTATTTTCATTGCCATGGCTCTAAGCCCTATTTTCCCCTCTAGGAGTTCAGCCAGAGAATTTCCAAAACAGACAGTTCTTGCCCTACGACCATCCATCCTCTTGCATTAGAAGTAGTAGATGCTGCGATCAAGTTCCTTACCATCTGATTTTTCTTTTTTCATTGTTCACTGTAGGACTTTAAGTACTAAGTGGAAAACAAAATTTCATTATTTTTTTCCTGACAATATAGAAAATGATTCTGATATTTCATGTAAGGCAGCTGTGTTTCTGCCCCCCCTCCACCCCAGATATCCTTTATCATGTTAAGGAAGGTCAGTCCATTCCTAACTTGTTTGTTTTTAACCATGACTAGATTTAGAATTTTAATAATTTTTTTCCTGAAATTGTTAAGAAGACCTGATAACTATTCCCCTTTAACTTTTTGCTTTGTTAAATAACATTACTAGGTTTTTTTCAATGCTGAATAATTCATATATCCCTGGGATATACAGAAATGTTCATAATGTATTAGTTTTAAAATTACAGTGATAAATACAGTTTTATAATATTTCATTGGTTGTTTTTTTTTGGACTTAAGTGAGATTAAACTAAGTTTTCGTTTCATATTCTGTCCTTTGTTAATTTTGATATGAAGGCAATATTAGCTTCATAATTGAAAGGCACTTGTTCACTTTTTTCAATTCTGAAGTAGCTGTAAAATATAGAATATATCTTTGTTTCAATTTAGTAAAATACTGTAGAATTGTTTGATGCCTTTTTGTTAAAGGATTAATATGTTTACTGTTTTAACTTTTTATTAATTAGAGGTAAATTCACGTTTTCTCTTGCTTCTTTTTTTATTATTTAAAGATTTATTTATTTATGATATGAGAGTGGGATATAGGCCAGAGTCATGGGAGGTGAGAGGATTCACCAGAGACAGAGTTTGGGAGCAGAACAGGCAGAGCAACTGAAACACACTGCTGACAGGAGCAACGGGTGAGGCAGGAGAGGTCTGCTGCACCATGTGGGTCCTCTCCCTGGCCGGGGATTGAACTCTGGCTGCTTCACAGTGTGGCATTCAACCTGCTGCGCCACAGGGAGACCCTCTCTTGCTTCTTGAACCAATTTGGATATTTTATTTTCTTTGAAACTGTGATACTTGACTTTATATTTTCAAATTCATTGGCATAGTTGTTCCTAATTTTCTCATGATTATACATAAGATATGTATACATACATATAAGCACTTTGTCTCCCCACTTTTTTTTTCAGTATCAGTGTAGTGAAGATCTTTGTGGGTTTCTGGGTTGCTCTGTAACATCTTTGTTTTCCATTTCATTAATATCTGTTCGTTTTTTCCATGAAGGTTACAGTTTGTTCTGGCACCATTTGTGCAAAAGACTTCTTTTCCTACTTAATTGTTTTGATGCATTGTTTAAACATCAAGTGACTGTATTGTGGGTCTTTTCTGGACTTTTTAATTTATTTCATTGATCTGGTTGTTGAACTTTACATTAATCCTGCATTGTCTTGATTACCATAGCCTCAGAAAAGTCTTGCGGACAGATAGTGTAAATCCTACCCTTACATTTAACATTCATAATTTACTTAAAGTCTATAATTAATCAATTATCTCTAACATATCCTCCTCCTACTCTTGAACAGCACCAAGCTTAATTTCAATCTCTTCCTCCAATATATTATATGTTTTTAAACCATGATATAAAAAGAAATCTTATTATTGCTTTTGGTTTCATTGTCACTTTATTCAATTTTTTACATTTCTCAAGACAGCAACTGCTTTGCTTACTCTTGCTATTTAAGTCCTGTTTCTTTTATCAAGTAACACAGTATGTTTTCTAGTTTTTGTATGCTTGAAACATCCCTATGTTGCCTCATTTTTTTTTAGGTATATAATACTTGTTTATTTAAAAAGCGCCAGTTTAAGATTGATTAAGGGGAGGAAACTGATACACAACTGGTCTCCTTCTTCACTTCTCAGTGAAAACTGATACTCCACTCGGAGATATTAAGTATTCTTTCAGCATCAACCATTATGCAGGCTTCTTGTATGTTCTAAATTATTCATATTTGCAATTATTCTTTACATTTTTAAAAATCTTGTCCTTTTCTTTTTTAAAGATTTCATTTTATGTATGCATACAAGGCTTGGGTACAGGCCAGACGTGCGTGCATGTGTGTGTGTGTGTGTGTGTGTGTGTGTGAGCTTTCACCAGAGACAGAGTGGGGAGCAGAACAGGCAGATTGACTGAAGTACACTGCTGAGGGGAGCAGTGGGCAAGACAGGAGAGGCCTGCTGTGCCATGTGGGTCAACTGCACGGCTGGGGATCAAACTCCTGCTGCAGTGGCTGCGGATGATTCATAGTGCTATGCTTAATCCCTTATGTCACCAAGGAGGCCCTTTTTCTTTTTTTAATTTTTTTTTTTTTAATGAGTGACCACTGTTTTACATCCTTGTTCATTTTTTGAAGTATAGGGTTTCTCCCCTCACATGTGGGCACTGTAACTTTCCCCTGACAAAGCAGCCATAGTCCTCTACCACAGTCCATTGTGCTCTCCCTATTTTTCCTTCCCCTCCTCCTCTTTTTCTTGATGCCTCAGATCCTTTGCTCCACAGTGCATTGCTTAACCCACTGCGCCACCAGGGAGGTCCCATTGATGCCTCAGATGTATGGTCAGATTTCAAGGGTTGTTTTTTTGTTGTTGGTTTGTTTTTAAAGATTTATTTATTTATACATACAAGAGCTGGGATATGGGCAAGAGTCCAGGGCAGTGAGCAGATTCACCAGAGATAGAGTGGGGAGCAGAACAGGCAGACTGAAATTTTTTTGGATTGCAAAGTGGTATTCCATTGTGTGTATATATACCACATTTTCTTGATACATTCATCTGTTTTGAGGTATTTGTTTCCCTATCTTGGATATTGTAAATAGTGCTACAATAAACATAGTACAAGTTTCCTTTTGAATTAGTGTTATTGTATTCTTTGGGTAGATACCTAGTTGTGGAATTGCTGTGACGTATGGCAGAGCCATTTTTATTCTTTTGAGGAAACTCCACACTGGTTTCCATAGGCATGGAACCAGTCTACATTCCCACCAACAGTGTAAGAAAGTTCCTTTCTTGGGCCCTTCTGGTGGCTCAAGGTGTTAAGCACCACACTATGAAGCATCCACAGCCACTGGAGCATGAGTTCAATCCCCAACCAGAGAGCGGACCCACATGGCACAGCAGATCTCTCCTGCCTCGCCTGCTGCTCCCCTCAGCAGTGTTTTTCGGTAGATCCACCTGTTCTGCTCCCCACTCTGTCTCTGGTGAGTCTCCTCACCCTCCTGCACCTCTGGCCTATATACCAGTTCTTATATTCATAAATAAATAAATCTTTATTTTATTTTTTTTTAAAGATTTACCCATTTATGCATACAAGCACTGGGGTACAGGCCAGAAGTGTGTGGGGAAGGGGGTGAGAGGATACACCACAGACAGAGCGGGGAGCAGAACAGGCAGATCAAGAGAAGTACAACTGCTGAGGGAAGCAGCGGGCACAGCAGGAGAGGTCTGCTGTGACATGTGGGTTTCCTCCCTGGCCGGCAGCAGGGATTGAACTCATGCTGTAGTGGCTGAGGTTTGCTTCATAGTGCGTTGCTTAACCCACTGTGCCACCAGGGAGGCCCTATAAATAAATAAATCTTAAAAAAAAAAAAAAAGAGGGTTCTTTTTTCTCCACACCCTCGCCAACACTTGCTTCAGTTTTATTTTTCCTCCCCACTGTGGGCTTTCTCACTGGTGTGAGGGGGTATCTCATTGTGTATTTGATTTGCATTTCCCTGATGATAAGTGATATTGAACATTTTTTCATATGCCTGTTGACCATCTACACATATCTTCTTTGGAGAAGTGCCTATTGAACTCTGACCTTTTTTGATTGGGTTGTTTGTTGTTTTTTTTTTTAAAGATTTATTTATTTATGCATACAAGCACTGGGGTATAGGCCAGAGGTGGGGGGTGAGAGGATTCACCACAGAGAGCAGGGAACAGAAGAGGCAGATCAACAGAAGCACACTGCTGAGGGGAGCAGCGGGCACAGCAGGAGAGGTCTGCCGCACCATGTGGGCCGCCCCCCTGGCTGGCAGCAGGGATTGAACTCGTGCTGCGGTGGCTGCTGTTTGCTTCATAGTGCGTTGCTTAACCCACTGCGCCACCAGGGAAGCCCCGGGTTGTTTGTTTTCTTTTGTTGCCTTGTATGAACTCTGTAGATCTTTGATATCACTTCCTCCCATTTTCTCCTTATATTTCCTTCCAAATATATGGTGCACAAATATTTTCTCTCGTTCAGTCTCTGTTTTGGTCACCTTCTCTTTCACTTTTTGGTTTAAAGCTGTTCTAGTTGTTTAAATTGTCTTTGTTTTCCTTAGTACTGGCATGAAGCTGCAAAGATGTTTGTGACGTTTATGTCATGGATTAATTTTTTTAAAAGATTTATTTTACTTACTTATGCATGTAATTGCTTGGAGTGCAGGTCAGAGGTGCAGGAGGTGAGAATATTCATTCACCAGAGCAGAACAGGCAGATGGGCTGAAATACACTGCTGAGGGGAGCAGTGGGCAAGGCAGGAGAAGTCTGCTGTGCCATGTGGGTTCCCTCCCTGGCCAAGGATCGAACTCATGATGGAGTGGCTATCGAAAGCTTGATAGCACTGAGACTTAAACCACTATGCCACCAGGGAGACCCTATTTTGAGGTGATTGTTATATATGATATGAGAAAGTGGTCTAGTTTCATTCTTTTGCATGTATGTTGCCTCATTCTTGATTAGTAGTTAAGCTGGGTACAGAATTTTGTCATTTTTCCTGTGCACTTTGATAATATTATCATATTGCTTTTATTTACCTATGCTGTTGTTATAAGAAGATTGCTGTTCCTCTTACTATTTTTTGTGTACATGAGTATACAATTCTGCCATTCTCTCTGGTTGCTTTAATACTTTTTTCCCCCAGATTTTTCTAATTTCTTCATATTGTGTCTGAACTTATTTTTATTTATCTTGAGGAACTGATTCTTCCATCTGTTCATTCATGTCTTTTAGCAAAATGAATTTCAGGAACTTATATTTACATAAATACACTTTATATATATTCCTCTCCCATTTTTCCTTAGATTTCCTCCCAGCTATTATTTAATATATGATTTACTCTCTCTAACCTCTAAATCTTTTAATTTCTCTTTCATATACCTTATCTATATCTTCCTGTTTCATTCTAGGCTATTTCCTTTAGTCTTTCTTCTACCTTATAATGTCTATTTTTAGCTGTGTTCCAGTCTGTTCTTTTTCTTTTCGTAATATCAGTGATCCACCCATCTCACTGGGGTTTTTCATTGTTTTCTAGTTGACTTCAAGCTCTTAGAACCTTATCTTTGTTCTAAAACAGCAGACTAGCAGTGTCAGAAAATCAACACCCCTTCCACTAGCCCACTGAAAAGGACTCTCAAAAGTTGTTATATAAATACCCAACTCCCTTGGCCTTCAAATGGATATTTGCAGCCTTGTACCATCTCTTAGTAGTTTCCCATGTCACTGAGCTCTAGCAGCCCCTGCAGAGGCTGGCTAATAACATGCTCATTCTTGGCTGACTTGTTCTCCTTAGAACATTTCTCTGCATTCCTCTTGTTGCATGTGCCTCTTTAGTAAATCGCTAGCTCTTGTGTTCTTATCTGAGTCTGTTTCCGAGAGAATTCAAACTAAGACATCCAGCCATAATTTTGCCTTTCAAACAGCTATAAATGGATATTTCCATAATGTCCCCCATTTTTTACGCTCTCTTTGCTATCTATGCTTTCAGCTCCTTTTATCATTTTATTTCAGGCATATTACATGTATGGCCTCTTTCTGTTTGAGAGCCCATGTGCAGCCATGGTGCACAATACCCATGTGTATTGTCGGTGGGAACCCAGTGTCCATGCTTTGTGGGTGTCCCTGCAGAGTACTTTGGTGGCTTATGACAGTGTCCAGGTTTTTTACTGAATTGGGACCCACTTTATGTTACTTTCTCAGCTTGGAATGCCTGCCAGTTATGGGTGTTATGGGCTGATCTTTGTGTTGAAATCCTAACCTCTAGTATATATGGAGGTGGGGCTTTGAGAGATGATTACGTCATGAGGAAAGGGCCCTCCTAAATGGGTTGCAAGAAGAGACATGAGAACTTGTCTTCTCAGTCTTTCCCTGCCATATGAGGCTATAGCGAGAAGGCCATGTATGAACTAGGAAGCAGGTTCTCCCCAGTTTTACTGAGCCCAACAGAACCTTGACCTTGGACTTCCCAGCCTCCAAAACTCTAAGAAAGATGTGTTTATTGTTTGAAACACCCGGTCTATGGTATTATTGTTACAGCCCCCTGAAATGACTTTAAGGCCAAAAGCAATAGACGTGTAGACTCTTTTTCCATTGGGTTCCATCTTGGCATTTTGGCTTCTCATATGGCTTTTTGTATATACCAGGTTTGATCTGTAGGCTGGTGAACACTTCTCTGTTGTATCCATTGTGACAGAATGAAGATTTTCTGGCTTCTCTTTCACAGCATGGACATTTGCATATAGCCCCTACTGCAGATGTTAGCTATAGTAGGGGATTGCCTGGTGAAGCTCTCCTATCACAGCAGAGAAGAACCCATAACCAAAAGCCTGGTTTGGTATTTGGTATTTGTTACTCCTCTGAATCTCCTCCGTGTCCTCTGTATTCTATTTAATTTCTTTCTTTCTGTCTGTCCCTTTGGAGCTTCCCTTTTATTGTGTGTGTGCGTAATATTTTCTACTTGTAATGGTGAGTAAAGCTCAATCTCTCTCGGGGTGACATATTGAAATTTGAGATCACCTATTGACAAAGCAGGTGCCACTGCAGTCATGCTGGGTAATGATCCATGGTTCCCTACACTTAGTGATCGCCTGGCCCCCTGACCTGTGAAAGCCGCAGTGCTATGTGTTTTATGTGGTTTGATCCATGCCATGCAGGCTTAGAGGTACGGTTTGTAGTGAAAGGGGAAAAAATGTGTTTAAGGTCTCAGAATTTGTTTCTTTTTTTAAGATTTATTTATTTATTTATGCATACAAGCACTGGGGTACAGGCCAGAGGTGTGGGTGGTGAGAGGATCCACCAGAGACAGAGTGGGGAACAGAACAAGCAGATGGACTGAAACACACTGCTGAGGGGAGCAGCGGGTAAGGCAGGAGAGGCCTGACGTGCCATGTGGGTCACTTCCTCAGCCAGAAGTTTGCTTCATAGTGCATTGCTTAACCCAGTGCACCACCAGGGAGGCCCCAAGATCTTAGAATTTGAATGTACCAAAGCCACTTCACCTCTAAGAGAGAAGAATTCCAGATTTACAAGTTAAAGAAAAATTTTGTCAGAAAAGATTTAGCATCTCACTGCAAAAAGACTGCTTTTTGCAAATGCAAATACAACGAAAGATAAATTATGTTTGACACACTCCTAACTGCATATCCACCAGGATTTCCTTACAGATACAAATATCACTTTAAAAAATGTTGCAAACTCGGCTTTGCCTGCTTTCAGCGTGCACCCTGGGTCCAGGCTCAGATAGTGTTACTAATGGGACAGTTGACCAATTAATTGCTCTCTCTCTCTGTGTTCTATAAACCTTGTTTAAGACTTTTTTATTAACATTAAAAATTATGTGAAAATTAATAGCATACTGCTGATTAATAGTGTCTTTTGGTATATAATTGTGAGCACCTGTGAGCAAATGTCCATACAGTTCTAGGATTTTATGCTCGGTATTTTTTTTAAGTTTATTTATTTATGCGTACAAGAGCTGGGGTACAGGCCAGAGTCGCAGGAGGTGAGAGGATTCACCAGAGACAGAGTGGGGAGCAGAACAGGCAGATCCACCGAAATCCACTGCTGAGGGGAGCAGCGGGCGAGGCAGGAGAGGTCTGCTGGGTCATGTGGGTCCCCTTCCTGACTGGGGATCGAACTCATGGTGCTGTGCAACAGATGCTTCCCAGTGCATCACTCAACCCGCTGGGCCACCAGGGAGGTCCTATGCTCAGTATTTTATTTACCACTCTCAGATAAGTTTGGATGTTTTCAACTGAGCTAATAAAACACACTACATATTTAAAACATTCTTTTGCTTATTCAATTAATATATATTTTAAATAGTAATCTCAAAACACAGGCTTTGAAGACTTAAACCTTACTTATTATTAATATATTTCATGCCCTGTGTTCGATACAATATGATATGTGCTGATGTTATTTTTTATCATCAGCCTCTTTTGTGAAGTTAGTGTCTCTAAATTATGATGATATTATTACTTTGGTACAGGGCAGGTTCTAGAAGTCCTGTTGATAACCTTCCGTTATAAATTCCAGAGATTCAGGATGGCTTAACCTAGAATCTGTGAGTTGTTTATCAGTCATATTGAAGTAAATCTTGAAAAATACCTACACAGCCTCTAGATAAAAAAATAATTGGTAGTAGTTCCTAGGATGGGCTAGCAGAAATATATTGAACCTGGGAATAGAGACTCAGGATACATGTACCTGGCTGGAGTCTCTCCGATTGCTTCTGGGTTTTCTAATCCACACTCTAGTTCTTGAACTCTCCTGAATCTTTCATCACAAAGATTACAGGCCAGAGCTCAAAGTCCAGCTAGCCATTCACAGAAAACATTGAATAGCATATTGTTGACTTACACTTTAAAATGGTTTTAGTGATCTCAGTATAGAAACAAAAAATAGATGAGAATTCATGTGAGCTCTATCTGAATTTGAATTCTAGTTTTGCCCCTTATACTCTATGAACTTAAATTGTTAAGCCTCCACCCAAAGTTGGCATGCTTGATAATGCCTGCCTTTCTAGGTTAATGTAAGGATTAAGTGAAATCAGGAACACCAATTTTCTGGCACCTAAAGATATATCATAATAAACACTTTTCCGTCCTCATTTTTCCTAGCCTTCTTATGTGTTTACATAATACTCTACATTCTATCCAGAAGAAGAATTTTAGTCTATATTTGTTTCAACAAACATTTAATAGATACTTAATATCTTTCAGCACATGCTACATAATAGTAAATAATACAGATTCTAGACTGTGCATCAGATTCTAGACTTGCATCGAATGGATTTGTCTCTATTTAATGTATTCACATTCATAAATGAACTTGTGCTTCGAATTGGTTTGTATTGATTTACTTAGAGTGTGTCACTTTGTCCTCCATGTGATGCAAGTCACATGTACTGCTGAGTGGACAGCACCAAAATAAAAAACAGAGTCTCAGGGGCCTCCCTGGTAGTGCAGGAGTTAGAGTCTCAGAGCTCAGGATCAAGCTATCACCAGTCACTGCAGCATAAGTTCAATCCCCCACCAGGGAACTAAACCACATGGTGCAGCAGACCTCTCCTCTCTTATCTGCTGCTTCCCTCAGCAGTGTATTTCAGCAGCTCTGCCTGTTCTGCTCACAACACTGTCTCTGGGGAATCCTCTCTCCCCCTGCACTTCTGGCCTGTACCCCAGTTTTTGTGTGAATAAAGAAATAAATCTTAAAAAATAAAAAAAGCAGAGTCCCACCATGGAGAAAGTGAGCCCAGAGCAGTCAAGTCAATGGCTCAGTTTACCAGCAGGCCTGTTAGCTGACCTAGCTAAGGACTGACTTCTGATATTGCAATTTCACTTATACTCAAACAGCAAAGAAAGAAAAAAATATTTTTTAAATTGTGATTTGATTTTTACTTTATTTTTTTTTATTGAGGCAATACTGGTTTACAGCACTGTCTTTTTTTTTTTTTAAAGACAGTAGCATCATCACTGAATTGATCATTTGAAATGGTTAAAGTGGCAAATTTGATGTCATCTCTGTTTTACCACAGTATAAATAAATAAATAGTGCAGATATAGGCACCTTACACCCATCCATCCCCCCACAAAGTGGAAGTTGGCTGGTTCAATATGATGGTTCTCTAGGAAACCAGCTCGCTTCCTTAATTTTATGACTAAAATGCTAAGGCACTGTGTTTCTTTTTTTAACTTGTGAACCTGCCCATCAATGTTTATTTCTGCTCTTTGGGAGCTGCTCCACTTAGGAGAAGTCAAGAGCTTTGCCTATAAAGTATTAGCATGTAGAGATGATAATGGTGGGTTTTGAGCGGCAAAATCATTCTCTAATAATCATATAGCACCTCCTATTCCTCAGAGTGCATTTACATGTATTATCGCAATTAAACTGCAGAATCCATTGCCTGCGTTTTACAAATCTGAGGAAATGGACAGATACAGAGAGGTTAAGGCCAGCCAGAGTTTTAGTATCAGCGGGACTAGTATATGTGTTCCCTGGGTACTGAGTTAATATTGAGTTAACATTTTTTTTCTTGGTGGGAATTCTATGGGGACTACATCTAGAAAAGAAAGCAAACATTGTAAGAAAAAATGAAAAATACGTAATTATTTTTAAAAATTATTTTTATTTATTTATCCATATAAGAACTGGGGTGTAGACCAGTAGTAAAATACACTGCTGAGGGGAGCAGTGGGCAAGATAGGAGAAGTCTGCTGTGCCATGTGGGTCCGTTCCCTGGCCAGGGATTAAATTCATGTTGCAGTGACTGCCAATAGTTTGATAGTGCTAAGACTTAACCTCTTGTGCCACCAAGGTGGCCCCTAAATTAACATTCTTTATACATTTGACTTTTACACTTTCAATTTACAGCCACAGTATTAAGTTTTTGTGTAAAGAGTTAAAAGAATCAGCAATCACATAAATGTTGGCTTTCTCAGGAAGTAAGCAGCGAGAATATATATATATAGCCAAACCAAAGTAAATTGAAGTTTTTACTTTCTGTCCAAATAGTTTGGCATTGTATTATTATAACCTGAGTGTTCAAAGAATTTTATACAAGTGTTGAACCAAAATAGTTCTTAGCTGGACCCTACTTTCAGCTAGCAAAAGTCAAGATATAGTCTGAGAAATAAAGTATAAGGTTCATCAGTTTCAAGGACACTTTACTAATCAAATCCCCTTATCAAGGTATTCAATTTCTATGTTTGTCAGAAGAGATAAAAAAAATCTATGCTCTGATGCACGTGCTACATTTTACATAAATGCAAAGCATAAAACTGAATTTTTAAATAACTTTGTTAGGTAGAAAAACTAAAGCAAATGATAAAATCACACACACACACTCACACACTTTTACCTTCCTTTTTACCTTGAATAGGTGCTAGAGGAGGACAGAAAATTAGTCTTTTCATATTTGAGGGCGAAAGCAAAGTGGGAACCTGCTTAATTGCAAGATTAATCTCTAAGATTAAAGCCAAACTATGAATGAAACCCTTTTTTTTTCTTAACCTGAAGCCTGTGAAACATTTCTCCTGCAGATTCACATAAAGAGGACATGATATGATATAGTGAAAAATGTCCTTAGCAACATTGCTACAATAGACACAAAAATAGCTTTCATGCCTCTGGGCCTTTCATAGCCTTCAATGGAGGCCAGTGGCTTAACACCAATTCATGTCCTGCAATGGATCCCTGAGAATCTGTGTTCTGAAGTCTCCATTTCACATGTGTTGAAAAATAATAAAAATATAATTCAATTTGAGTTCAAATTTGCTTTCAAAGTAGCTCTAAAATACTTGAAATGTTCACAGTAAATTTTATCAAGTTCCAAATGTATGCAGGTTAAACACTGGCATATATCAGAGACAGTAAGGGTGGGGTGGGGGAAGAAGCCATAACCTTAGGGATGAATACAATCTCATCACGGTTAAGATGGTCATGTGACCAGCGTCACTCTTAGGCAGATATGCTTTGGGTGAAAGGATTATAATGGATTGGACGGCAACTAGAATTAGGTGGCTAAGGAAGCTGGTGAAATGTGAAAATAATTGGATAATGAAAGTAGAGGGAGATTTTTAGTGTCCTTTCTCAGGGCTCTCTCCTGGACACATTAATCCTTTTATGAAATCAATGACTTAGTTGAAGATACAGAATGTGTGTTTGGTGGATCTAGCATAATAGATATAACTGAGTCCTCACCACTCCCCAGGCTTGACAGATTGGGGTAATGAGATAATTCTAGCAAGCTCAAAGTCAACAGAGATGAAATAAGGGAAATAAGGTCACAAATTCAGTCTTGATGTATCTCCCAACCTTTGCATTATCTTTTCAAATAAACAGACATTGAGTGCCTCTTGTATGCAAGAGTCTGTGCTAGGACACTAGAAATAAAATGAGAGGGAAACCATGACCTCGTAGGGAAGACAAGCATAAATACTGCCACATGTATGTACTGGATGACGTGAATTTTGATGCAATGGTTGGATGAAGCTGGGAAATGTTCAGTTCCTTTCATGATGAAAATCAGGGAACCCTCCAATGAGGAGAACCCACATTAAAGAATTCACCTTTCCTAACCTTAGTCCTATAGGAGGCTGGAGGTAGGAGTGATGCAAACTGGGGATACAGGAAAGGGATTCGCTGGGAGCCATCCATGATAATGTGGCTGGAGATGTTTATGTGTGGCTAGGGGAGACAGTAGGACAGGATGCGAGTGAGGTAGGTAGATAAGCCTGGTCAGAGAAGAAACTGAGTTTGGGTTCTGATAATGGAAGGACACTTACTACATTTTTTTTTCCTTAAGGAAATAATATGATCAAAATGGCATTTTTAAAAATACTTATTTATATTTATATATACATACAAGAACTGGGGTGTAGGTTAGAGGTACAGGGGTGAGAAGATTCACCAGAGACAGAGTGGGAATCAGAACAGGCAGATCGACTGATATACACCACTGAGGGGAGCAGCGGGCAAGACAGGAGGTCTGCTGTGCCAAGCTGGTCAGCTGCCTGGCTGGGGATAGAACTTGTGTTGCAGTGGCTGGAGATAGCTTGATAGTGGACTTTAACCCCTACGCCACCAGGGAGGGCTCTACTTTAGCTACTTCTTTCAAGGCTTCATCTCCACGTACTGCTACATTAGACATTAGGGCTTCCACATGAATTATGGGGAGACACAAACTTTTAGTCTATGTCAGAGGCCATTACGATTGTTCAGATAAAGATGATAAGGATGTGAATTGAGCTGTGGCCATGGGCAGGAGAGAAAGGAGAGTAGAGATGCTTAGGAAATAAAATGATTGGTTCTTTGTGATTGTTTTAGATGTTTTAGTGTAGAGTGTGTTGTGGGGATGCATTGGATGAATACATTTTGTGGTGGTGTTTTCTTTACCAGCATATTAGTCAGGAGTTTCCAGAGAACCAGAACCAATAAGATATCTGTATGTATACAGTTTCATATGTGTATATAACATACTCTTCTGTTCTCCAGAGTATATCTATATATATTCTATACATACATATATTTTCATAATTTTGTATGAGCTCATCTCACTTCATCACTAACTCAAAGTACTTATAGAAATAAGTACTTGTTCATATATTTATTATAGAAATATTATATATTATAGAAATAAGCACAAGTTCATATATTTATATATGTATATATCTGTGTATACATATAGATCTACATACACACTGATGTGTAGATCTATCTCTAGACAAAGATGTACACATATATATGTATACACCTATGTGTGTCTATATATGAGAGAATGGGGGAGAATGTGATATTTGTAATTTATTATAGGAATTGGCTCACTCCATTACAGAAGCCAAGAATTCCCACGGTCTCTTGACCAGAAGCTGGAGAACTAAGAAAGACTGTATATAATTCAGCCTGAGTCCTAAGGAATGAGAGCTGAAGCATTAATGGGTAAAGGTAGGAGAAGATGGGGAGCCCAGCATGGCAGGGAGCAAATCCTCCCTTCCTCTGCCTTTTCACTCTAGTCAGGCCCTCAGTGAACTGGATGATGCACACCACACAACTGAGGGGCATCTTCTTTACCCATGTAATGCACTGTGAAGCAGACTGCAGCCACTACAGCAGGACTTTGATCCCTGCCACGGGCTGGGGAGGGGACTCGCATGGCGCAGCAGACCTCTCCTGCCTCGCCCGCTGCTCCCCTCAGCAGTGTGTTTCAGTCAGTCTTCCTGTCCTGCTCCCCACTCTGTCTCTGGTGAATCTTCTCACCCCCCACACCTCTGGCCTGTACCCCAGTTCTTGTGTGCATACATAAATAAATCTTTAAAAAAAGATACATTACATGTGAGGGATCTGTGAGACATATAGGGGAAAGTGTCCTGTGAGCAGTTGGATTTATGATTTTGGTTCGAGGAAGGCCAGTCTGGACTGGAGGCATAGGGGTGGGGTCATCAGCTTTCAAAATCCCCATGGGTAAGGGACGGCTAGATTGACAGAGGTAAAATAAGACGAGAAAGGGACTGAGGATGAACTCTTGGGAAGAAACGGGGCCTGGAGACACCAGAAACCTTTGCAAAACATCTTATTACTTCGTTTTAAGTTTGGGAGGAAAAAATTAGAAATATTGTTCGTTTATTAATTTATATTTTTCCACATCAGACTCTCACCCTTATTTTTAGTCATTTTGCATGAGCTCATTCCCACCTTTATTGCTGACTCAAAGTGATGTTTTTGCTAATAAATGAGAGAATTCTTTGGAAGGTGCTGTAATGAGTCAAGGATTGTGCTTAGCTGTAAATTTAACCTCTGTAACTCCAGCTGCGGAATGAAGTCATTTATTACGGGGAAAAATTGCTGGCTCTGAAGTAGAAGACAAATGGCAGCCTCTCTGCCCTAGTTTAAATAGGTTGATGGCTGTGGCACCATTCCCTGAAGACAGGTCTGTTCTGCGGAGGCTTCTGGAAACCATTTATGAGGCCAACTGTGATCATGCCCGTGTAGGTGCCTCTGAGGGGTTGGGCAGAGCTGTTAATAGAATCTCTGCCTGTGCTCTGGTTCAAGAGATCTGTCTCCAGCTTTTTTTTTTTTTTATAAAGGCTATAGTCACCAGTAAATAAAAAGAGAACTAAATAAATAATGAGAGCAGAAAATACTAGAAAACTCAAGGAATTCTCTGATGAGCTGACATAAACTGAAATAAAAAATGTATATCCGGGGCCTCCCTAGTGGCGCAGTGGGTTAAGCAACACACTATGAAGCAAACCGAAGTCACTACAGCACGAGTTCGATCCCTGTTGCCGGCCAGGGAGGGGACCCATATGGCGCAGCAGACCTCTCCTGCTGTGCCCGCTGCTCCCCTCAGCAGAGTACTTCTGTTGATCTGCCTGTTCTGCTCCCCGCTCTGTCTGTGGTGAATCCACTCACCCCCCACACCTCTGGCCTATTCCCCAGTGCTTTTATGCATAAATAAATAAATCTTAAAAAAAATGTATATCTAAAGGGAGCAGACCCAGCTTACTCTCCTAGAGCCAGCGTTGACCTATGCAGAGTGAAAAGATAGCCTGTTCCCAACCATGACAGAGAAAGTGAGATCTGTATTATCACAGATTTACAGGGCAATATAAGAAAAAAGCATGAAGTACAAAGCAGTTGACAGGGTGAAAAGCCACCTTGTTTACCCTCTATGCTTTTTAATTGTGTCTGTTAGTGATAGGCTTCCTGAGTTGAATAAGTCAACACTGTAATAAAAATCCTCTCTGAGAAACATATATGAGTGGGATGACCTTGGCTGTTTCCAATTTTTTTTTTTTTTTTTAGCCTGGAGGAAAAAGTCTAATAATACCTCTCTCCACAAAGCAAAAATTCATCAGTTCTATTCTCGTTTAGGCCTGTTACCATCTCAAATAAGTATTTCCAGAGGAAACAAAAAACAGTGGCAAAGTTACATGAAGTAGGGAGTATAAAAGTATCAAAAAGTTGAAAGAAAACAGGTAAGAACATTTTCAGACATTGTACTGCCTTTGCGTTAAAGATTTTTGCCTGGGGGGGCCTCCCTGGTGGTGCAAGGGATTAAGTCTCAGCTCTATGAAGCTATTGGCAACCACTGCTGCACAAGTTCGATCCCTGGACAGGGACCTGACCCACACGGCACAGCAGACCTCTCCTGCCTTGCCCACTGCTCCCCTCAGCATTGTATTTCAGTAGATCTGCTTGTTCTGCTCCCCACTTCTCTCTGCTGACTCCTCTCACCTCCTATGCCTCAGGTTTATACCCCAGCTTGTGGATGTATAAATAAATACATCCTTAAAATAAAGATTTTTACTGAAGTTAGATTAGATGTAAGAGATAAATATTATGGCACAGAAAATCAGGAATTGAAACCCCAAATTATGTCATTTAGCATGGGACAGGATCAGGTTTTCCCCTAAAGTTAAAGATATAACTGTTGCATAATTGCATATGCCTGAGGACTGCTTGTGCATGGGGTAAACGCCCAAGAATATGCATTGTAATCAGAAGTTGTGATGTACATTGTACTAAGAGCACCACCATCTATTCAATGCAGCGGTTTGAGATAAAGCTCTAATGGATGGAAACCCGAAGCATCCATTTCAACAGCACATAGGGATGGTTAGATAGTAGGAACTGGGTGAACAAAAAGACTGCAAAGGTGTGGGGCAAAAAGGAAACAAACCTTAACAGAAGGAAAGATTCAAATCAGTTTTTGAAAGACAAGCTGTTTTTACTCTAGCTTGAAATGATTTCAAATGAGTAAAAGTATTATTTGCATGTTTTGTTGATATTATATCTGAGATGACTGAAATGTACATCTTCTTAATAGTTGTAAAAAATAAGATGTGCTGTTTTAGAATCTAGAAAGATGGCATATGTCCTTGGTTCAGAGGGGAAGAAAGGAAGGAGTTGTAATGCATTAAGAAGTCCAAGCAGAGGCTGATAGATTGTCTTGGGGAGATGGAGTATGGCATTTGTTGGGGTCTCTCTCATGCTAATATGGACAAATCCACCATATGACAGAGGAGAATCCAATGACAAGACAGATTTATACTAATATATCCCTATAACATAAAAGCATTCTTTCATAAGGAGATTGCCTTCCCCAAAGGTTCTTATGATATAATCTCTCAATTTTGCACTTATATCAAACAACAAATTATACCTGGAAAAGCCACATTCTCCTAAGTCTTTGGGCTTCTCAATAGTTTTGAACGTTTATAGAACTAACTGAACTAGAAGTAAAGAAGGCTAAAAATACCTTACATAGACTTTTTAACAGAATTTGTTGCTAGGGATATGATTTCATAATCATCACTTTTCCATCTTTGTAGACAAGTCATTTACAAGTAAAGTGAGTGAGGGTCATAACGTGTATGGCTTGACTACTATACTATAGAAAGGATGAATAACTTAGCAAATGTTATGTGAGTGACTATTTGTGGGTTGGGACAACATTTCCAGTCAGTGTTATGTGCTCAAAAGGAGCTATGTTTTAAGCAATAGAAATAGAAATAAAGATGATAGGCTGTGATAAAAGGAAATAAATGAATCATAGTTGCTATGGGGATGATGAAGATGTGTGTGAAGAGAAAATAAATTTGCTTCAGGAACAGTGAGTGGCAAAAACGAGAAGTATTCTAAAATATTATTTCTAAATTTATTAATATAGTCACTATATGTAACCATCGTGAGCCAACATATGATCTAAAAGTATACCTATTAAATTGGTAAAAAAAAAAAACCTTTTAAAATAATCTTCTTATTGGAGAAATAGGGAAATGACTTATTTGATTTGGTTATGTATACTACATGGGGCAAAATTTCTTCAAATTTCAGCCTGGAAAAATAATCTTCAGGCCAATATATTAGATTTCTTGCTCTACTGGAACCTTCTAAACGTCTGCTGTGGGTTCATGTATATTGTATAAAGACTGAAGCTCTGTTGATTAGGAAACTAGTTTCTTATATGAGTTCTATAGCACAACTGTCTCTTGAGAGGTTAGGTGTTAGATAGTTGTTATTAATGCCCATCATCCTTCTTTTTTTCCCCAGTAAAGGTCTATTTATTTACTTATTCATAGAAAAACTGGGATGTAGGTCAGAGGTGTATGGGGTGAGAGAATTCACCAGAGATAGAGTGGGGAGCAAAATAGGCAGATCTACTGAAACACTCTGCTGAGGGGAGCAGCAGAGAGACAGGAGAGGTCTGCTACACCATGTGGGTCAGCTCCCTGGCCAGAGATTGAACTCAGGCCTCAGCAGTGATAGTGCTGACACTTAACCCCTAAGCCAACTAGGGAGGCCCAGAATGACCATCATCCTTAAAACAGATTATTTTTTAAAAAGATTTATTTATTTATGCATACAAGAGCTGGGGTACAGGCCAGAGTCATGGGAGGTGAGAGGATCCACCAGAGACAGAGTGGGGAGCAGAACAGGCAGACTGACTGAAACACACTGCTGAGGGGAGCAGCGGGCGAGGCAGGAGAGGTCTGCTAGGGGCAGAGATCGAACTCGAACTCGTACTGCAGTGGCTGCGGTTTGCTTCATAGTGCATTGCCCAACCCACTGCGCCACCAGGGAGGCCCAAGGAAGATTATTTACTGCAGTTCCAGATCTTTATAGCTGAAAGAAAATCTGGGCCAAAATGATTATCATCTACTAGTTTACTTCTCTTTCTTCACATGTACTAGAAATAATAAGCATTCAATGAATCACTGTCTTAAGTATTGTCACTTTATGAGTTGATGTCATTTTACCCATATAATCCCTCTGATGCAGGTAGAATCAGGATATTTTAGATGGGGATATTTAGATTTATTTAGGTTAAAAAGGTGAAGTAACTCAGTCAGGGCCTTACAATGAGTGAATGGCAGGCAGAAGGGGCATAGCATGCCAGTCACCCCAAGGTCCACTCCCTTAATGAAAAATTGTACATCCCCCTAAGAGAATGCAGATATACAATGGGACTAAGGGGGACACAGGGCAACTTGGAGTTCGCGAAGGACGATGTAGAAAGATCCAGAAGGCAAGTAAAAGTTGGAAATATGTGGCCTCCCTGGTGACCTAGGGGTTAACTCTAAGCACCATCACTGCTAAGAACTGGGTTCTATCCCTGGCCAGGGAGCTGACCCACATATGGCACAGCAGACCTCTCCTATCTCACCCACTGCTCCTCTCAGCAGTGTATTTCAGTCTGCCTGTTTGCTCCCCACTCTGTGTCTGGTGAATCCTCTCATCCCTGCGCCCTGCACCTCTGGCCTTCACCCCAGTTCTTCTACACAAAAGTGAATAAATAAGTCTTTTAAAACATTGAAATAGGAAAAAAAAAAGTGGAATAAATGTTTTTGGACAGAAAACCATGAGTGCAAGCATGTAGGCCAGAGATAGTATTGCTCCTCAGAGTACAGTGTGAGTCACTTTGATGATAAAGATTTTTTTAAAGATTTATTTATGCATACAAGAACTGGGGTACAGGCCAGAGGTGTGTGGGGGGGGGTGAGAGGATTCACCAGGAGAGTGGAGAACAGAACAGGCAGATGGACTAAAATACACTGCTGAGGGGAGCAGCGGGCAAGGGAGGAGAGGTCTGCTGTGGCATGTGGGTCACTCCCTGACCGGTGGCAGGGATCAAACTCATGCTGCAGTGTCTGAGGTTTGCTTCATAGTGTGTTCCTCAACCCACTGTGCCACCAGGAAGGCCCTGATGATAAAGACTGATGAGACAGATTGAGATAAAGAATTTGGAAGGGAGGGAGGGAGGCCTATGTGGAGGACCTTATGTATAAGACTGTGATGTTGGGTTTTACCCTGGAAAATAGAAATGATGAGCACCAATAACAGCAGCAACAGAAAGAGTACCAGTAACACCAACCCTAAATCCCAGCACTATGAAGCAATCTGCAGCCACTGCAGCACTGGTTCCATCCTTGGCCAAACAGGAGACCCACATGGTGCAGCAGACTGGCCCACTGCTCCCCTCAGCAGTGTGTTTCAGTTGATCTGCTTGTTTTGTTCCCCACTCTGTCTCTGGTGAATCCTCTCAGGAACATCTTTCCACTCCACCATAGCACCTCTGGCCTACACTCCAGTTCTTTTATGCATAAATAAATCTTAAAAAAAAAAGAAAATGAAAAACATCTGAAACAAGTAAGCGTCCTTAGTAAGGACCAGGGAAATTGTTAGGCAAGTGAGGAAGTATTTTAAATTCAATAGTAAACATTAATATGTGTGGCCTATATATTAAGACTTGAATTTAGCATCTCATTGAATCCTCATCATCACCTAGGAAGGAGGTGCTGACTTCTTAGTTTTATTAGGTAGATTAAATAAAACAAAGGAAAAAACCAAAACCAAAAAACAAAAATCCTTTACCAAAGGGTGAAGTGACTTGTTCAGGGAAATCTAGTTGGAAAATGTAGCATGATAAAGATTCACAGTGTTGGTTACAGAGCTCACAGAGACAGTGATTAATAAGGAGGGTTATCTTTTCCAGGGACAGATGCAAACGTAAGGGTATCAGACTTCACAAAATCCTACTTCCTTCATAGTAATTTGGTGATGGGTGTTTTTTTCCCTCTAACAAGATCAGTTAATCTTTCATAAGACAATTTAGCCAGCGTGGTAACATTAAACTTGAAGTCCAGCTAGAAGAGTCCAGGCTACTTTCTGAACTTTCCAGATCAAAAACTCATGGGAAATTATAGGTTTCTTTAGGCAAAGATAAATGACTGAGAGTATTGAACACATGAGAGTCAGCCAGCTTATCTGGTGATTCTAAATAACACCACCAGGGCCTCCCTGGTGGCCAGGGAGTTAAGTCTTACCACCATGAAGCTTTCACAGCCACTGCAGCATGAGTTTTATCCCAGGCCAAGGAGGGGACCCACATGGTGCAGCAGACCTCTCCTGTCTTGCCTGCTGCTCCCCTCCGCAGTGTATTTCAGTGGACCCACCTAGTCTGTTCCCCACTCTACCTGTGGTGAATCCTCTCATCTCCCTGCACCTCTGGTCCCTACCCCAGTTCTTGTATGCATAAATAAACTTTGAGAAAAAAAAAAAAGAGCACCACCATCTCAGTGGCTTATGATAAGAAGGATTATTTTTTGCTTGAACTCACTGACAGCTGCGGTTTGACTTGGGAGCTAATTGTGTCAATACGAAATCAGCAACCCCTTCCAGAAGAAAAGGGGGCCACCGTCCTCTGGCTGGTAGAACTTCTACCTGGATGTGGTTTCTGCTCACATTTCATTGGCTAGAGCAAGTCAGGTGACTACACCTGATTCTAAGGGAGTAGGGAAATGCATTCCTACTTTGTATCCAGCAGAGAACAACAACAAAAAGTGATGATTAGCATAAGGATGCCTCTATAAAGTCTTAAAAGCAGCAGTGAAAGGGACCTAAGAGAAGGGACATTCAGGAGTTAGGGATGGCATCAGGTGCTTCAAATTAAGTGACACTGGATGGTTCATACATAATGGTGGCTATTAGAAGAAGAAGATTTACTATATCATTTCATAAAGTTTTGTAATGGTCTATTTATGTGTGAGAACTTTGCTGAACAACAGCCTGAGGTCTCTCACTGAAAATATTTATGACGAGGTCACACTGAGGCACAGAAGGGACGGCCTCTGTCATCTCCTCACTCTCCTCAGAGGCTCCATCACAGCCTCTATGTTACGTCTGAGTTAATTTTTGCAAAAACACAATAAAGGTGTGAACCTACAGTCCTAAAACATATAGTGTTGTAAGCCGATGTTACCTCAACGAATGTAATTAAGGTATTTTATATTTTTAAAAGACTGATTTATTTATGCATACAAGAAATGCGGTGTAAGCCAGAGGTAAGGGTGGTGAGAGGATTCACCAGCGACAGAGTGGGGAGCAGAACAGGCAGATCTACTGAAATACACCGCTGAGAGGAGCAGTGGGGAGGCAGGAGAGGTCTGCTGTGCCATGTGGGTCCCCTCCCTGGCCAGGGATCCAACTCATATTGCAGTGGCTGGTGATAGCTTAATAGTGCTGTGTCTTTAACCCCTGTGCCACTAGGGAGGCTCCTAATAAGATATGTTAAATTAAAAAGAAAAAATAGGTAATTTAAACATGTTTCTTTAGAAAGTAACCTCTTTCCCAGGGAAAATATGATCTTGTACCACCATTCTCCAAATGGAATGGATTTATCCCTTTAGAAAGCACATGCATGAAAGACTTCTAGTTCCTTCAGATGCTCAATTCCTATAGAAGCTGACCCTAGGACAGGATACAAGGGGAAATGCTGTTGTCTACTTGGGATGTGATTCTAGAAAGCAGTAGTAGGGGAGTGAGAGAGGCAAGGAAGGACATCAACATAGATTTCCTTAAGGAGCTGGTTACTGCTCTGAGCCACAGAGGTTCAAAGATCCCCAGTCTTGGGGGACAGCGCAGAATAGAACTTAGTGTAGCCTTATGGCCAGGTGGGGATGCTGGGGTGTTTTATATTACTGCCATCCTTGATTTCTCAAGGGCAGTTAAAGGACTTAACTGCCTGACACCTCTAAAGCAGAGAGGGGAAAGACTTGCAGTAAAATGCAGTGGGAAGCCCAGGGTAGGGGCCGGGGGTTGAGTCCCAGGTGAAGCTTCAACATTGCCACTGCAGAGAGGAATCTTCAATTCTGAGCCCATTCTCTCTGATAAATCTTTTATCCTACATGTTGATTAACTTTTCTTTTAATCTTAAAAAATGTGGTGGCATCTGAGAAAAAGGGAGCCCTTTCTAAGGTAGGTCATCTAACTGGCCCTACAGTGGAGATGGGGGAGCGCTGACCCTTTCAGAACCTAGGTTCTTAGAGGCAATTTCTTTGCTCACAAGTGAGCTGGCAGAGGAGCTTCATGAAGCTGGGAGGAATCTTCGAAAGCTAAACTGATTTCTCACCTAGCAAATGACCCTTTCCCCTACCTCCTTGAGAATATTTTCAAAGAACTGGCAATGTTTTAGTAGAGTCAGTAACATTTAGTAGATTCAGGTAACAGTAAGTGGGGTACAAAGTGTTATTTAGAACTCACCGACCAAAATTTTAGTTCATTTACCCTGGAACTCAAGCATTTCCGAGAGGCAACAGAATAGAATGGTCTCGAAGTACTGACTTTCCCACTCATTTCCAAGCGGATCCCCGAGGAGAGAGGAGAGCGAAAAGTAAGGATTTATCTGGGCGAGGGTAGACTTTTCCTAAAAAAAGAGGATTCTGGAAGTCATCATAATTAAACAAAGAGGAAAATGTGCCAGACAGGAGTGGGTGGGGGCTGTTTTCCCTTTGAGGTAGCTGGTGGTGCGTTTGAGATTCCTAACCTTACATGAGACTGGGGAGCTGCCAGCACTCGAGTGGCCGCCCCGACACCCAGGGCTTCGAGAAGAGGCCGCTCAGGTGTCGGCCCCGGACAGGTGAGGAGGCAGACGCGCTGGGAGGCCGGCCCCGGCGGTCGGGGGAGGGCGGGACGGGGCGCGCAGGAACTCGGCCCGACGGGCGCGGCTGAACCTTCGCGCTGGCTCCTGCGCCATCGGCTTAACGCCGCAGCCTGGGCCTCCGCCCTCCGCCTTCCCACGCCCGCACCTCTATGCTCCGATCCCACCGTCCAGCACTGCGCGCGCCCAGACGAGAGAAAGTGGCCGCGTCTCTACGGGAGCGGGCCAGCGCGTGCCCCTGTGGTCCCCGCGCCGTGGGTCGTCCAGCGCGCGGGCTGAGGCTGGCGGCGCGAGGAGGGCGGATACAGCCCCGGAGGGGCAGGGAAGAGGGCATTTCTGGTCCTGGGGTGCGACTGTGCCCATTTTTCTTCTGTTTCCTGAGCCGCACGCGCTAACTTTGGGGGAAGTTGGGCATAAAGTTTCTGAGAGTGTGGGCTAGCTCAGGGCGGGGTGCGGACTCCCGGGAGGCGCAGACAGAAGCGCTCCTCGCGGTGTCTTTGTTCTGCTCTGGGGGGAGAGACCTGGCTAGGAGTCGCCAGGCTAGTGGGGGGACCGTCAGCCTGGACATTCCGGACGCAGCAGGGGCTCATCGCTCCCTCGGTCTTTCCTCCCCCCCCCCCTCCAACCCAACCCAGAACACAGCTTCCAAGTTCCCAAACCCCCATCTGTTCCAGCCCATACCCTCAAACTTCACCAACCCGCACAGCTCCCAAGTCTGGGATGGAGAAAGAAAGAGGGTGGGTGGGAAGGTGCGTGCTGGGCCAGAGAGTAAACCTCCTGGGGGGGGGTGGGTTTTCTCATTGGATTGATCCCCCCCCTTAGCCCTAGAAACTATTTCTTTCCAAGGGTCCCCATGCTCCCCCCACCCTTCATCTTTCAGCTTTTCTTCTCTTCAAATTTAGTGAGCTCTAAAGGAGAAATAGCGTTGCTCTGAGGCACTTAGCGCGCCAAAGCTCTGACCTGCAGCTGGAATATGGGCATGGAAGGAGTGAGGAAAGGACTCCCAATTCTGGTCGGGGACGACTGGGGAAGGACCTGGGGAAGGGCCGGAGGTGTCCCTGGCCAGGGCCACCTGATTTTCTCTGGGCAAAGGCGTGGGGGAAGGGGACGAAAGAGTGGGTGCTTAGCTAGTCTAGCTGCGCCAAGAGTCAAAGATGGGGAGGCAGCCGGGATCCCACAGTCCTATCGTGAGGCTACGACAAAGCAGTGGTGTAGGAAAGGGACCGGATGAGGAGGGCTCGGATCCAGAGTCAGAGGGAGCCTGGCCATCCAAAGAGCTTTGCCGTCGAGGTTTGAGGCCAGGGGCACTTTGGGTCTGCGAGGTGGCCGGGCTGATCGAGCTGGGAGCCGCCCTGGAGCCTAGGAATGAGTTGCGCAGCGTCTGCGGCAACAGGTAGCAGCGAGGGTGGAGGCCAGGGCTGGACCCGAGGCCAGGCTTTGTTCTTGCGGATTAGAGGGCTCTCCCTGGGGACAGTGTGGGTGGGGGCGGGCGGGGGAGAAGAGTTCTGTAACACTTGGAGCCCCTTGGAGTTGTTGTGGTGTGCTGGGTGGAGGAGGTGGTGAATCCGAGTGGAGGAACGAGGGTGAAGAGCCTGTACAGCGCCCCACCTCTGATTGTGTAAGTGCCTTTATTTTCTGGGGTTGACCCCCCCCTTCCCCCGCCTACACATATTGTCTGTTGGGATGAAGACAAACTGATAGAAACACGTTGCCAAAGTGGATTGTTCACAGTCATTGGCAGGGAAAGTGCAAACAAAGAGGTGCATCTCCCGGAAACAATGATTTTGGAGATTTCCTCCCCTTTTCCCCCTTAGACTTGTGAGCATTGGGGAAGGGGGCAGTAAAAGGGTGGTGACTGGGGAGGGGACCAGGACAGGCATCTCCTGGGGAAAGTTTGCAGCAAGGTAGTGGGAAGCGAGGCTGGGGCAGAGTTGCGTGGAACTGGAGATTGAGCAGTCCCAGCTCGCCTCGGAGGTTCCCGAGCCGGGAGAGAGATGCGGGGAGAGGGAGGGGGCGGGGAGGGGAGGGGAGGGAGAGAGGAAGAAGGGGTGAGAGGGAGAAACCTGCCGCCGCTCGCCGCCTCTTTGTCTGCTCCGGGACTTGGAACAAAAGGGGGAACTCTGATGAACTCTCTCTCCTCCCCTCTCCCCCGGACGCCCGGGTATCTCCCTCTCGCAACTTTGTCGCTGCCACTTTCTCTGCTGTCAGGCGACACCAAAGTGTCCCGGCGCCTCGTAGATTGGAACGAGGGAAATGTCCCTTAAAAGTGCGGCCAAGTAGGAAAGAAGGTGAGTGGGGATTGTTGTTTTGTTTACCTCTCCCCCCTTAACTCTCTCTGCTCCCCGCCCTTCAGAAGACAGAGTAGTCCCGAGGCGAAGTTTGGCTGGCAAGTTGTACCTCCTTTCCCCATTCCCTTCTCTTTTGTTCTTTAGCAAACTTGGACAGATTGTTTAATTTGTTCATTTTTAATAGGTAAACGCCCGGCAGCTGGTGGTGGTGGGGGCATTGGGGAGAAAACGGGGAGAGTACCGGGGTGCATTGGCTTGCTTTCTCCCAGCTGCGAGCATACCCGCGGAAAGTGTGCTGAAATGGATGGGGACCCGTCCAGTCTCACCCTCACCCCAGCCCTGACTTTGGTCAAGAGAACGAAAGAGACACACAGGAGGTGGTCGCGTCTTCATCGTTCTGTAGCTTAACTGTGGAATTTTGCGCAGATCCCACAAAGCAACACCCAAGCTGCAACAATAGACCGCAGAAGGGGTTTGGGTTGTGGGGGCTTGGACTCTGGTATTTGCATTCCAGGGGGCTGCAGCAAGCAGGTAAGAGTGCAGAAAGTTTGCTTTGGGGCTGTGGGAGGGTGGAGGAAGCCACAGGTTCCCGGCTCTCAGAGATGCTGGGATGGAGGGATGGGGCCTGGACCACTAGTCTCAGCAGGCCATCCTGGCGGCCCCTTGCAGTTTCACGTCCCACCCAGAATAACCTAAGCTGTCCTTGCGATCCATCTGGACCCCTCTAGCAGTACCCCGCCCACCCACCCCCCATTTCAGTGTTTGAATAGAAAAAGGAACAGCGAGGCCCAGAATCTCCTCAGACCCAGCCTTCCGCCCCGCCTTTTGTGTTTTAACCTTTTGTTTCTATCTGCCACGCCCGCCCAAAAGAGGGATGGCTGTAGTAGCTTCTAAGGGCAGAGAGGCTGAGCGATTCCTTCGGTGTTTATGCGCAAAGAGAGATTCCCTAACTTAGTTTCCAAGTGGCTTCCCTTCCTGGTGTTTCTAGGTTGGTTCACGCTCAGAGGAGACAAATACTTCGCAACAACTAGTGTAACCTCCACTTTGTATGAAATGTCTTCCAGTACTTTTCCACTCTCCCACAAAAGTTGGTGATCTCTCCTGTCACTTGCTTGATAGAAAGGCATCTTAGGGACAGAAGTTGGGCAAAAGGTAGCTAGCTTGCTTTGGCAGTATAATGTGCTTTAACATTAGGAATGTGTGGAATAGGCTTGTTGAATTCAACAATGCAAATTTAGGTCATTATCTTCAGGTATGCCTTATGGGATCACTCCAAATACCAAGGTCATTTATCACCATCTCCACTTTGTTCTCCAATCCCCACCCAAGACCTGGAGGCTTTTCTCACACCCTGGACTTAAAAACCCACCTTCTTTTCAGTTTGACAAGACAAATGAAATTTTAAACTCAGTGTGTGGCTAATAATTGGAGGGAACATTCAAATATAGTCTATTAAAACTTCTTCAAGTTACAACTTTGTCTAGTAGTATCCACTACTGAAAACTTGCAATTAGAAGTGTTTTCAGTGGCAAGACTATGTCCTTTTGGATTTTTATGTCAAAGACTGAAAAATACGACCTTTGCTTTCTTTTAGAAACTGAGCGTGTTGAATGACTTGGAAGCCAACCTTAATTAATTTCAGTTGTATTGGAGTGATTGTCATTCTCAGCGTCTAGAAGACATCCTGCAACTGCTGAAGACTATCCTGGCACTGACCTTCACTCTACATTGTTCTTACTGGATCTTTCTATCAGTGAACACTATGGAACTACCACTACAATGTGAAATCATCCCTGGATGAAAAGTTAACAAACTTCTTCATTTGGAATTACTTAAAAGTGAAAACGCTGGGGTTTTTGATGATGCCTGCTCTATGTGGATTACTAGCATTTGATTACTGGGAATTCTCTGCCTTGCAGAAGGTACGTTTCTTTACTTTATAAACATTTCATTTTAGGGCTGGTACTTATGGTATTAGAGGCTTGTTTAGTTACTTTGAGCTGTTGGCTGATCAAAGCAGTTTATTAATTTGGCTTCTTGTGGTTTTGAACTGATTTTTGTGATTTAAAAAAAATTGGAATGATGATTTAGAAACTTCCGATCAAAGTTTATTAATTTTATAATGTATTCTTCAATATTTGCACACTTAGTAAATGTGGATTATAGTCACGAAGGAAAGTTATGTGTCAGTAATGACCCCACTAGGCAAATATCCTATTTCATTTATTTATGATTTCAAAAATTATCTCAGGAAATGTTTTTTCTATTTGCAGAAGTTGTTTGATTTATATTTTTTCCCACTTTGGACACTACATTTTAGTAAAAAGAACCCAAAAATGGTCCAAAAATAAATGAATTTTTAATTACTGGTAGTCAATACAAAGTAAAAATTCTATCAAAATGAACTTTCACTATCTAGTAACAATAGAGGTTGTGAGTTTGTTGAATCTTAATGTTATGTAACACATTTTTATAGTGGTCATTAAAAGTCCTATATTCCTTCTAAGTTTTACAATCCATTTGTCATCTTTGAGGAAGCAGTTAAAAGTTCATATAAATATTGTTGGTAACATCAAAAGTATCTTGATGTCATTTACTGTACCTGTTTAGCTATTGTTTGCCATGGAAAGTAAAATTTTTCTTCGTTAAGATAGGTTACTTTGAAATGATTTAAGTTGTAGAATTTGATATTCAAAATGATTACAGTTCAAGGTGATTTTAAATACTGCACATGGAAAAAAATCATTGATATGTTATTTAAATTGAGATATGTTAAGCTCTGGTCAAAGAAGTTAGTTGGCAATTTTTTATTTTTTGTCCTGTTATAAGACAAAAGTGTGCTAACTTAACTTCCTTCTAGTTGTATAAACTTGGGCAAGCTACTTAATCTTTCCTGGCTTTGACTTATTGTCTATAAAATGAAGTTGAGTTTAAGCAAACTTTAAGAACTAGTTTAACTTTAAAAGATTCTGTGATTTGTTGATTGTTGCTATAACTTAGATGCATCCTCTTGTGGGAAGTTTGTTTTTAAATTGTTGAACAATGGAGATACTGGCATAGAAAACTAACTTCTTATATATTAATAATAATTATTTGGTCTGAATGTTTAGCAGAGGGAGTATAACATAGTTCAGGAAATATGCTTTAACTTTTCTGAAAAGTATACTTTCAACAAAATGAGCAGTATAGAAATGTCATAGATCCTTCAATGCTTTCCACAAAAGTTTACCTGCTGGTAAAGCAACAAGTGTTTTACCTACATATGTCTGGAGTGAGTATGTTTGGAATTATTTTATAGTCCAACCAGAGTTGAGTTCAGAGTTTGAGAAAGAATCTTTGAAATGAAATTGTCCTGAGTTCAAATCCTGGGCCAGGTAACTTCTCACTGGGGAATTCTGAACAGGACTTGAATTTTTTGGGTCTCAGTTTGAAAGTGGTGATCAGCATCCTTATCCCACAATGTCATTTTGGGAAATATATTTTCATAAAGCATATCTGTGCGACAACTTAGTGGGTTAAGCATTTATAAACATAAAATAAAATGTCACGTTGAATTGGTGACATTTTGATTCTTCTAGCATTCTTTGTTGACTGACAAGTTTCAAGCCACATGAACCAAAAATATTCACTGAAATCTTCAAAGTCCATTTGAATGCAACTTATCACGAGTATTTTAACGTTTTTCCAAAAAACTGCATTCTCTTCCTTTTTCCAGTTAAGTGTGGATTAGTTAGCTTCAACAAACATTTATTTAGTACCTTTTATTATATGTTCATATGCAGGTAAGAATGTGCTGGAAGGTCATGGGTTCATTTTGTAATCTGGCCTTTCGATTTTTTTATAGAAATTGCTGTAAATTGAGATAACAGCAAATTTCGACAAGGGAGTCACTCATTCTCTATTTTTATGCTATCAAACTGTAGTTTCGAAATTTTGGTTCTTTCACTTTTCAGCTAAAATATAGTGATGATTCAGTGGTTTCTTCATGAGGAAATAAAGTACTAAAGCACCTTTTCTGATAGTTTTTGCAGATGATCTTTAAGTAAAGAACTAGAGTTAGTATAAATGACACTTAGAAGAATGGCATTCTATGCAGAATGAAGTTTAATGTTGGATTTCATTTTCTAGATGTATAATTTAGCAAGATGTACTATCTTCGAGTGATTATTTGGTTTGAGGAAGATTATATTCATTTTACTCCTTGAAAGATGGGGATGTGAAGGTATTATTTCTTCTCATTTGTAATTTACCAGCAGATAGTTGTTTAGAAGTGATAATGTGAAGTAGAAAAAAATGAAATTATTCAATATTAATTTGAAAGAGTTCTTTTTTCTCCTTAGCTATATTAAAAACTTTCTGGTTTTAGACAACATCTATTTTAATTAGATCATATATCATACATATCATTGTATAATAACTACTAATGTAGTAATTTGTAATTATCGAATTTAAAATGATAACATCTTTTAACTTTTTCTATATGTTGTTAATTCTAAAATTATGACTATAGATTCTTAATACAAGTATCAAGTTTTAGTTTTGTTTTTAAAAACTTCTCATTTATCTTGGGTTGGCTTGAATTACTAAAACCAGAACAATCTACCAAGATTGTCTTGATTAACTGACATATACAGGGAGAAAAATCTCAATACTTAACTGTGTCTTCTACAAGTGAATATAATACATACCAAGCACCTTTTTAGTAAATAAAATACATTTATTTAACTTTGGACTTTATCGTAAGTCTAGGAAGTGACTGCTTGAACATTCTTTTTTGTATCTCAAGTATGTTTTCTATTTATTTGCTATTATGAGTTTTTTTTTTATGTACTTACTTTTGTTCTTAAGTTTTACTCTAATTTCTTCTTCATGGCCTTAAGTGTACTGATTTTTTAAAATGCCAGCCACCCCTAAAAACTTTGCTGATATTTCTGCCCATTAGTTTTGAAGATATAGGTGTTATTGAAGTATTCTTGCTATGAAACTTTAAAAACTATTTTGCTCATCCATTCTTTCCTTGTTCACTCATTTTTGTAATATTTATCTTAGTATATTCTACATACCAGACATTGTATCACTGAGGACACAAAAGTGAGCAAAGTAAAATCTCAGAACTTCTTGGAGTTAGACTAGTGGTAGTGAAATATTTATTAAAAGGTAGCCAACTACTGTTGAGAATAGTATACCAGGAAAGGAAGGTAAGGGGTAGGAGGGAAAGGAGTTGTGGTTTTCAATAAGATGATAAGGGATGGCTTTGTAGGAAGGAAATGAAGGAATGAGCTGTATCAGGTAGAGGAGTGTTTGGGTAGTGGCAATCCCAAGTGCCTAGTGCATCTAGGGAAGGAGGGCATAGTGGCTGGAGTGGAGTGAACGCAGAGGACAGTGGTTAGAAGACAAAGTCAGAGAGGAAATAGGAATATGATGAGTAGATCACATGGGCCCTTAAAGGCCATTGTTGGGGCTTTTATACCATGAGAGAGGATGGAGGGATTTAAACAATGATTGACCTGCGATCTGTAATGTTGTAACAGGATAACTGGCTGGTAAGTTGAGACTCAAAGTAATCAAGTGCAGAAATAGGGAGAGACAATCAGGACTCTATTGCAGGTAGCCACATGGGAGGTGATGGCAGCTTGGATGTAGATAAAAGTGGTGTGAAGGCGTTGGATTTGGAATATATTTTGGAATTAAGGTTAGAACACTTTCTGATAGATTGGATAGGGAGTATGAGAGCAAGAGGGGGTCAAGTATGGTTCTGAGGTTTTGGATGCCAGAACCTTAACGGATGGAATGCATATTCACTGAAATGAGGTAAGGACTGGGGTAGAGGAGCCCAGACATTCATTTTGCTTTCATTAGGCTTAAGATACTTTTAAACACCTAGGCAGTTTGATGCACATGCCAGGTTTTTAGGAAAATCATTTAGAAGTAGATTTTTGTGAGTTGGAAGAAATGAAATGCTATTTAAAGGCAGCAGAGTGGATGAGATCACCAAGGCAATGAGTATAGAAAGAAAAGAGCTCTAGATACTGAGCATTGGGGTTCTCTAAATTTAGAAATTGAGAAAAGATGGGAAAGGGGAAGTGAGGAATAATGAGTAGGGACTGCTACTGAGCTGGAAGCCCAGTGAAGAAGGTGATTCCAGGAGGAAGACGTCATCATCTGTATCAAGTGCTGATGGTAGACTAAGTAAGACGGCAATTGAATTTGGGTTTAGGCATTTGGGAGGCTGAAGATCCTTGGTAATTTCAACCAAGGCAGCTTTAATAAGTGGTGAGATCACATCTTTTCCCTAGTTTGTGTGGTCTATTACATGTCTTAAAAAAATCTAATTTGGGGCCTCCCTTGTGGTGCAGTGGGTTGAGTGCTGCACTGTGAAGCATCTGTTGCACAGCAGCATGAGTTCGATCCCCCGCCAGGGAGGGGACCCACTTGGTCCAGCAGACCTCTCCTGCCTTGCCCGCTGCTCCCCTCAGCAGTGTGTTTCAGTCCATCTATCTGCTCCCCCTTCTGTCTCTGGTGAATCCTCTCACTCCCCTACACACCTCTGGCCTGTACCCCAGTTCTTCTATGCATAAATAAATGAATCTTTTAAACCAAAATCTAATCTATGCCAGCTAAACGTTGTCAGTACCATACAGGTGCTAAAATACTTTCACATATATTATCATAGTTGAGTATTATAGTAGCTTAAGAGAAAGGGGGGGTTAATATTATGTTTGCCTTGCAGAAGAAGATATTAAGAATCAGAAGTAAAATGATTTGTCTAGTTACCCAAATATAGATAGAGCTATTTTTTTTAATCTTTAAAACCTCTGTCATTCACATTATGGGAGACAATGATTAAACAAATTCTAATATCACGTTAGCGGTGAAAATAACTGTAGGTACAAAATAAAGCAGTAATTCAGGGGAGGGAGTAATTATCTAGTGGAATCAAGGAAGACTTTCCTCATAGTTGGGATGTAAAAACTATAATGCATTTTAACATACAGTCAAATAAAAGAACATTCCAGTTTTGGGCAATTTGAATGCAAAAACATGAGGGCTGAAATAGGGGATGATAACTGGAATGTATTTGGGATCCATAATACATTGGATCCCTGCTTCAGACGAACAGTAGTGGGTCAGAGAGGGCCTGGACCATAGGAAGTGCCAGTTCCAGCTTGGATTAAACCAGGGTTTTAACAGAACTACTAAGTGTCATCTCAAATATATCTCACGTTACATGAGAAGGTTATAAATGCCTGGACGTATACCCATCACCATGAATGCGTTGTGCTTACCAGCTTGGTTTGCTATAACCAAGAACCCCTATCAAGTCCCACCACTGGATTTGGGTCTGGTGAGTGCCTGGTTCCTGGTTATAGGTAGCTGTCTTCTTGCTGTGTCCCTGCTTGGCCAAAGGGACAAATGAGCTCACTAGGTCCTTTTGATAATGGCACTAATGCCATTCGTGAGGCCTCCACGCTTAGGGCCTAGTCACTGTCCAAAGGACCCACCTCCAAATATCAACATACTGGGGATAAGGTTTCAACACACATGTTTGGGGAGATACAAGTATTTAGAGTACACCTACTTTTAAATTCTGTCCTTCCTCCAAAGTTAAATATATATGTCATATGTCACGGAAAAGGCTCTGGGAACTCTACTTCTAGTCTGTATCATTCAGGATGACTTCTGGTTTCCAGAAAGAAAGTACCCAATCCAAAGGACATAATGACTAAGAATTTTCAGCTGACTTTCTTTTTTTGGCTTTGCACCAAAGAAATTCAAAGAACTAACTACCAGAATTGGCTCACTTAATAGCTCATAATGTTATGTTCCTGGTTAGCTGACTTCTTCCTTCTGGTGCTGAATTAGCTGTGCAGCTTCAAGCTTCTTGTCTCTATTTGAGAACCGAGGGTAGGAAGAGTTTAATCCTTGTCTTTTATATTTATAGCATTCTAGTCCCTGATATTTTTTGGGTCAGTGTATGGAGTTGTGCAACCATAACCATTTTCAGAACTTTCTTTTTTTTTGTGTAGAAGAACTGGGAGGGTATAGGCCAGAGGTGCTGAGGTGAGAGAATTCACCAGAGACAGAGTAGGGAGCAGAATTGGCAGATCCAGTGAAATACACTGCTGAGGGGAGCAACAGGAGAGACAGGAGAGGTCTGCTTGCACCATATGTGAATCGGACTCAAGCTGTAGAAGTGATAGTGCTGAGACTTTCCTAGGTCTTTTTGTCTGGCTTCCTTCTCTTACTATAAAGTTTTCAGTTTCATTCAAACTGCAGTTTCTATCTACAGTGTGTTACTTTTTGATGTTGAGTAGTTTCCATTATATGGATATATTGTATTATGATTTTCTGTTCTCCAGATGATGGATTTTTGGGTTGTTTCTTATTCTAGCTGTAATGACTATCTCACTGCTATAAACATTTATGCATAAATCATTTCATGAATATATCTTGGGTAGATGTCTGGAAGTTGAATTGCTGTAGCATATAGTAAATTCACTTTAAACTTTTATATAACCTTCCAAACAATTTTTCCAAAGTGGTGATACCCTTTTATCGGTTTAAAGGTTCCACTAGCAATGTGTGAGGAGTCCATTTTCTCCCACACCCTGGCCTTTTAAATCTATTTAAGGGTGAAGGAAACTTTCAAAGCCTGTGAGACGACTTCCTCTGGTAACTGTAGAAGGCCATGAGGAAAACCAGCCGCTGGCAAGGGGAAAGTAATCTCTCAGAGGCCCCGGCTGGTCAATCAGCCCAGGAAAGGGGCTCTTAGTACACATTGGTGCCCAGCTACAGAGGATTGGCTGGTGGGTTGGTAACCAACAGAGTCAGGATAAGAATGTGTTATTGATGTAAATCTTCAAAGTAGAACCAAGTGCTGGTGTTTCTATAGCAATGATCATTTTTTTTTATTTAATTTTTTTTTTACATTTTATTATTATTATTTTTAAATATTTAATTATTTATGCATACAAGAACTGGGGTACAGACCAGAGGTGTGGGGGGTGAGAGGATCCACCAGAGACTTAGTGGGGAACAGAACAGTCAGATTAACTGAAATACACTGCAAGGGAGCAGCGGGCGAGGCAGGAGAGGTCTGCTGCGCCATGTGCGTCCCCTCCCTGGCCACCAGCAGGAATTGAACTTGTGCTGCAGTGGCTGTGATCTGTCTCAAGGTGCGTTGCTCAACCCATTGCGCCACCAGGGAAGCCCCATTTTATTATTTTTTAAAGATTTATTTATTTATGTATACAATAACTGGGGTATAGGCCAGAAGTATGGGGTGCAGGGGTAGTGAGTAGAGTCACCAGAGAAAGCACAGTGAGGAGCAGAACAAGTGGATCTACTGAAACACACTGCTGAGGGGAGCAGCAGGCAAGGCAGGAGAGGTCTGCTGTGCCATGTGGGTCAACTCCCTGGCCAGGGATCAAACTCATTCAGCAGTGTCTGTGGATATCTTCATAGTGCTGTGCCTTAACCCCCTGTACCACCAGGGAGGCCCATTTTTTTTTTTTTTACATTTTAAAAGGCCAGGTTTATTAGGAAAAGGAGAAAGAAAAAGAGAGGCACCTGCTTAGTCACAGGCAGGTAGGAGAACTCAGCAATTATCATTTTAAATAGATTTTCCAAACTTGACAGAAACAACCTATTCTATTAGAATTCAGTTTATGGGGGGGCCTCCCTGGTGGCACAGTGGGTTAAGCACTGCACTATCAAGCATTCATAACCATTAAAGCACAAGTTCAATCCCTGCTGCCAGCTGGGGAGGGGACCCACAAGGCACAGTGGACCTTTCCTACCTCGCCCGCTGCTCCCCTCAGCAGTGTATTTCAGTCTGCCTGTTCTGTGCCCCAGTCTGTCTCTGGTGAATCCTCACAACTCCAGCACCTCTGGCCTGTACTCCAGCTCTTGTAAGCATAAATAAATGAATAAATCTTAAAAAAAAAAAAAGAATTCAGTTTATGGAGGCATTCTCTACTTATCACATTGAGAATTTCTGAAAATTAGCATGTCCAAACTAATAGCAAAACAAGCACAGCCTTGGTGGGGGACTCTGTGGGTCTTTGCTAAGCCTTAGCATTCCTTTCTCATGAAGCAGTACGTAACTTTTTTGGCAGCCCAGAAATAATATATATATTTTTTTTATAATCTTGGTTAAGTGTAAGTTAACAGCCACCAAATCCTTGGCTTAAGACATAGAAAGCTATTTAGACTATGTGAAGTGTTGGACAAGTTGCCAGCAACTTGAAAAAAAAACTGAGATTGAATGAAAAAAAGGAAAGTGAGACTTTTTTCAGGCTTACCTTTATTAGCAATTTGTGAATATGCTTTGCATTTTGACAATGGGTAAACCTGCCCTGTGCATGGGACAGTCACGGCAATTCTATTTTGCACAATCTAGAACATGTGGATCTGCAGGTTTAGTTCAGTGGAGTGATGGAGTTTCAAGTGATTCATGTCTGGTAGTCCCTGAAAATCTGTAGTAAAAATTTTTGCACTTAGAATCCATCAATAATTGGATAATGTAAGCTTAGCCATAGATAATTGTCAGGGGAAATTGTGTTTGAAATTGATTTCTGTGCTATTCCTGCTCCTCAGGTTATGAAATTATCTTGTTTTTGTCATTCAGATCTTAGAATGGGCCTAAGTGAGACATACAGTGAGGCCTAGAATTTTATACCTATAGTTTATTATGAAAATTTTCAATTATATAGTAACTTAAAAAAATGGAACTAACTCCAATAGTTCTCTCACAAGGCATCATTTCATTTTAGAGCTGGAGAAAGCCAAGAAGAGAGGTTCAAGTCTCTTAATTATTGGTTTTTGGGTTGATGATGCATACCCCTTAAAATTTTTAGTTCTGTGTTCTGTTGCTCAGAGAAGTAATAACTGTTAGAGAACCTAGACATTTGCAAAGTATCTTATACATCATCTTATTCTCATGCAAATCCCACGTAGTAGGTGTTAGTAACATTCTCATCTTACAGGTGAAAAAAATGGAACAGGGGTCTCTCTCGTGGTGCAAGGGGTTGAGCGCCCACACTGTGGGGCTCCTGCAGCCACTGGTGTGCAAGTTTGATCCCTAGCCAAGGAGGGACCCCACATGGCGCAGCAGACCTCTCCTGCCTCTCCTGCTGCTCCCCTCAGCAGTGTATTTCAGTCGATCTTTCTGTTCTACTCCCAGCTCTGTCTCTGGTGAATGACTCCAATCACTTCCTCTGTGCCTGTGGCCTGTACCCCAGCTCTTGTATGCATAAATAAATAAATCTTAAAAAGAAAAAGAAAAAAATTGGAACAACACAACTTATTAATTAGGGACCAGCAATGTAAATGAGAAAGACAGACAGTGTCCCCCATGATGTCTGACTCAACTTGATATTTTTTCTAGTTTCATGTTGGTATTATTGATTATTAGCTTTCAAATACTGTCAATTTAGGCAGAGACCACACATTTAAAGTCTTAAAAAGAGAGGCAGGCATGATGGTGGAACTAGTCAGTGTTTAAGAGCTTAGGTTTCAATGGGATAGTGTCATTCTTTGTAACAAACTCCCCAAAGATGGCATGTAGAATTCCCCTTCTCTAGAAAAAGAAAAATGGCTTTTACATCATTTCAAATCTCATTTCTTCTTTGAGTCAGATGTCCAAGGAAGAGGTTTGGGTAGACTCACAATTTCCTGATTGAAGACCTCTTTACTCATAGCTCCGGCTCCTAGTCTGGGGTGACTGCTTTGGTGAGCAGTTGCTCTAGACTCAGAGGATCCTCTTGTCCTTTTGAGCAGATCTAGGCCAAAGATAGGCCTATATGACCTGGTCCTTGCCTTCCTTCCCCTGTCCCAGCATTGGGTCTTACTAGCTTTCTGGAGATTACTGCTCTGATAGTAGGAATAGGACTTCTCTAAAAACCTAGAGCAGAGTTGGGCTGAGCTATGCAGACTTTGCTTCCTTTTTCCTGGGTCTGGATCTACCTTGTTTGAACCTGACCTTCTGAAGCTGTGTCTTGGAAAGGAGACTTCACAAGCTCCCTATTTTTCTTTCATTATTATAATTTTTTAAATATGTATGTGCTTTACTTATTCAACTATAGACGTGTGTGTATAAATTGCTATGAAAAAGGGGTGGCAGCCTCTGGCCATGGGCAACTTCTGGTAGCTTCCATAATCCTTTATGCTCTATAAAATAGCTTGGAAAATTGTTAGTGAGCTAGTATGAAAATAATGATAATCTTAATGATTATCAATGTAGTAGCCAGACAGACTCAAGACCAGGACCCAGATGAACATGTACTTGACTGTGGACCCATGATTGACTCTGGGTGCCAATCATGTTGTCCACCAATTTCCTGTCCCCAGATATTGTGAAAGAAGGCAAATGCCACAAAGCCCAGATAGCACTAGTTCATGAAGATTATGTTGAACAGAGACCAGGAGGTAGGCAGGGATGTCTTGCAGGGGATGGTCTTCGCCAGAGCTGAATGCTGGAGTGTCCCCAGCACATAGCTACCTAATGCTCTTTCTTGAGTCTTTAAGAGGTTGGGGATATAGGCATGGGGGCCAGTGAAAAAGGGCTGAGAAGTACAGTTCTTGGTTGCTAGATGGACTAACTGTCCTGAACCCATTTTTTAATACTGGCCTACAAAAGAGAAGAAGGAAGAAGAGAATTTGAACTTTCTTCAGTGCTCCAAATCAGAAATGCCATTGTCATCATACTTTATGACCCTCATTTTTAAAAAAAGATTTATTTATATATATGTACAAGAACTGGAGTACAGGCCAGAGGTGTGGGGTGTGTGTGTGTGTGAGGATTCACTAAAGACAGAGTGGGAAGTGGAATAAGCAGATTGACTGAAGTGCACTGCTGAGGGGAACAGCAGATGAGGAAGGAGAGGTTTGCTGCGCCATGTTGGTCACCTCCTTGGCCGGGGGTCAAACTTATGTTGCAGTGGCTACAGAAGCTTCATAGTGTGTTGCTTAACCCCTTTTGCTACCAGGGAGGCCCCTGACCCTCATTTTGTGTCTCTGAGGCTGATTTTGGCCTAGACCTATATGTTCATAGCTCTTACTTGGTTTGAAGGGTAAACTTTCTTTTTTTTTTTTTAAAGATTTATTTTATTTATTTATGCATACAAAAGCTGGGCTTCGGTCAGAGGTGCAGAAGGTGAGATGACTCACCAGAGAGCGAGTTGGGAGCAGAACAGGCAGATCTACTGAAACAAACTGCTGAGGGGAGCAGCAGACAACACAGGAGAGGTCTGCTGTGCCATGTGGGCTAGCTCCCTGGCCAGGGTTAGAACTCATGTTGCAGTGGCTGCTGATAGCTTCATAGTGCTAAGACTTCACCCTTTTAGCCACCAGGGAGGCCCCTGAAGGGTAAATTTTTGATGTTACAATGAGTGGGCTTGGCTATTAGAGTGCATAGTTGAAATTCTTTCACATTCCTTCAATGGGATAAGAGTAACATGCAGATGAAGGAAAATTTTTTTAAAACTCAAAATTCTGAAAGTGGCTATTCTTGACTCTGGTCTCGTGGTACAACTAACCATGTGATTAGAGTTATTACTTCTTGTCCCACCTCTAGGGAGAGAAGGGGGTTAGGAATTGTGTTAAATTGCTAATGATTTAATCAATTATGTCTAAATATTAGAGCTTCTATGAAACTCTAAGAAGAGGGGATTTGGAGAGCTTTTGGGTTGGTGAACTTATGGAAATGTGGTTCCTTAATCCAACATGAGTGTGTGTTGGCTTCCCCATACCCACTAACACTTCTAGTATAGGGTATCCAAGAATTCAACTGATATACCTAGAAAGTGACATACCTGGAGAGGGCATGGGGACTCCGTATCCTTTCTCCATACATTGTGCTATACACCTCTTTAATTGATTGTTCCTGTACCTTTTTGTAACAAATCAGTGATCTAGTAATAGTAAGTTAATGGGTTTCCTGAGTTCTGTTTGTTGTTGTAGAATGTTGATCAAACCTGTGGAGAGTGTTGTGGGAACTTCTGATTTAAAGCCACTTGGTCAGAAGCACAGGTAACAGCTTGGGCTTATGACTAGTGTCTGAAGAGGAGGTTGGCCCTGGGAGATTGGACCCATTTCCTGTGGAATCTGATACTGTCTCCAGTGATGTGTTTTAACTGAGCTGTATTAAGGTGAATTCTTGAATACTCTAGAAGTGCTTGTTGGGAAGCCACCATATACTCCTGTTGGAATGAGGCAGCTATTCACCTACTAAAATATTTCCCACTATATTTACCCTCAGTGGTTAGAATGAAGAGCTAATAATATAACAAGAAAATGACCAACATATGTCTTTAGTTTCTCTTATTGTTATTATTATTATTTGTAGATTAGTATAGTTCATAGAATAAATCAAATTCATTTGTGATTCTGATTTTGGATAAATAAATTGTGGTTCTAGCATAATACATTTCAGCATTTGTCTCAGTGTGGGAATTTTAAATATTTTTCTTCCAAAATTTCTATTGAATTCTGACTGATGTGGCAGCCAAATTGAAAATTCTCACTTGATTGTCATGATTAAACTTCTATACCTAAATATATGGTGCAGATTTCTAGCTCAGTGATTGTAAGTGTATTTCAGATGCAAGCAAATAAACAAAAGAGAGAAGCATCTGGTTATTATTATCTTCATGCCAAGACCTAACTCTGTGGCCATCTGTATTCCCAGAGTTTGTGTGTGCTGAGGTTTCCAAAACTAGGAATGGCCAAATCTGGCTTAGTAGTTAGATCACCTTTGGAAAGTAAGAGTCCATCTGGGTACCCAGAAAAGGGGGTCAGAGTCTGAGCTTCTGGGGGGCCTCCCATCTTATTTTCTAACTCCTGGCTCTGAATCAGCTTAATTCAACATCATTATGCAAATTCCATGACTCATGAGTAGATTCATAGTTTACTTTTGCATATCCTTGCCTTTTGGATTCCTCAATTGCTCTGTCACCAGTCTTTTAACACTGCCTTGTCCTCTCTTGCTACAGCTTGTTGTCCTTGATTCTGATCTCCTTTAGAATTTAGTTCTCAGAATTGACCAATGTCGTTGGATCCCAGGCAACTCCAGTGGTTTCAGGTTCTACCTCCTGTTCTTACTGGAGTAATCTTGGCTCCTAACATATTGCTAAAAAAAAAAAAAAAAAAAAAAAAATCATCTAACATATTTCTAAAATCAGAACTCTCAATTTGCTATCACTTCTGTCCTTTTCCAGGGCATTGCATTGATTTGCATACTGAAAATGACATTCCTGATGTCTAGTGAAATACAGAGCCTCTCAATCATCTAAAAAGAATTAAGCTGTGCTGAGAACCATTTTTATGTCAAATGCATCTTAGTGTTCTGATTCTTAGAAACTGGTTATGGATGAATAATACATGTGGTCGTTCTTCATTAAGCAGACTATTTGATGAATCCACATAAGGAATTGTAACAGACCAGCTGAAACAGGTTTGCTTTGCTGGGAGACCTTCTATGGTGATGAATAATAGTAGGGCATTTTTGCTTTGAGTTGCTTAAACCCAGAATGAGCAATATTTAATTCTGAGCCTAATTTATAAGCAGCTGTTGATTGAAACTATTCCTAGTAAAATTGGATGCTTCAGGGAGGAAAGTGGATGCTTGGATCCAGTGGATGAGGGAGAAGTTTCATGTTATATTCTTGTGTATCTTTTGAATTTTGAACTCTGTGACAGCATTTTACCTAGTTGGTACAGGAGGATGAAAGGAAAAAAGGAAAGAAAGGAGGGAGGGAGGGACGAAGGAAAGAAGCTATTAATTATAAAGAACCAGATATCAATGAAGTAGTATTTCTAAATCATGAGCTTACATAAAGCACTTTGCAAAGCTCTTTTTTCATATGCTCTTGGGAGATGAGCATATGTATAGTAAAAGGAGCTCTTCAGAGATTCCCATATGCTGATCTTCAGGGAAATGATCTCCCAACCTGCTGACAACCCCATAAGATACTGTTAGTCACACTCTCAAGTAAGGAAGTAGAAGCTGTTAATGGCAGAGCTGGGAGTTGAACCTGGATGTGTGTGTGTCTGACTCTAAATGCCACACCATGTTAGCTGTCTTAGCTTGGGCTTCTGTAACAAAACACAGGCTTGGGGTTTTTTTGTTTAAATATTTTATTTATTTATACATATGAGAGTAGGGTACAGGCCAGAGGGGTGGGGGGTGAGATTATTCACCAGAGACAGAGTGGGGAGAAGAACAGGCAGATTGACTGAAATACACTGCTGAGGGGAGCAGCAGGCACAGCAGGAGAGGTCTGCTGCGCCATGTGGGTCCCCTCCCTGGCTGGAGGCAGGGATTGAACTGGTGCTGCAGTGGCTGCATTTTGCTTCATAGTGAATTGCTTAACCCACTGTGCCACCAGGGAGGCCCCCAGGCTTGGGGTTTAAATAAACTTGTTTCTCACCGTTTGGGAGACTGGGAAGTCCGATATCAAGGTGTAGCCAGATTCAGTGTCTGGGGTTCTGGGAAGGACCCTTTTTTATTTGCAGGGGGCTGCCTTCTTCCATAAGCCTTATAATCCATCATGGGGGGTGCCACCATCATGACCTCATTCAAGCCCAGCGAATTCCCAAAGGACCCACCTCCAAATACCATCACATGGGTGGTTGGGGTTGAAACCAGTGAATTTGGGGAGAGACACAAGCACTGTCCACAGCATTGCCTCTCCAACAAAGACGTAGCAAAGGGGATCTGTAATTTTCTCCACTATCAATTCACTGATCAGAATTGGTTGTGAGCAAACCATTCACCTAGGAGATTTTTTTAAAAGATTTATTTGTTTATGCATATAAGACCTAGGGTACAGGCCAGAGGTGTAGGGGGTGAGAGGATTCACCAGAGACAGGGTGGGGAACAGAACAGGCAGATAGACTGAAATACACTGAGCGGGTAAACAGGAGAGGTCTGCTGCGCCATGTGGGTCACTGCCCTGGCCAGGAATCGAACTCAAGCAGTAGTGGCTGCAGATAGCTTCATAGTGCTGTGCCTTAACACCTTGTGCCAACAAGGAGGACCCCTGGGAGAAATTTGACCACTGCTACGTTTGGCCATCCTCTCAATTCCCTTTTCTTTCATTGTCTGTTCTCTCCTTCCCTTTCTCCCCTTTCCTTTTCTTGGTCACTCAGAGAAGTTGAAACTTTCAAGATGGTATCTCTTCCTTCTAGCCATCTACCTAGCCAGCCATCCATTTATTATGCACCCACTTATGAAATATCATGGAGTAACTGTTCATGTCAGGACTGGACGAGATGATGGGCTTTCAAAATTGAGCAAAAATAGGGACCTCCCTGGTGGCACAAGGGTTTAAGGCACAGCACTATGAAGCATCCACAGCCTGAGTTCGATCCCCAGCCAGGGAGCCGACCCATATGGTGCAGCAGACCTCTCCTGCTTCGCCCGCTGCTCCCCTCAGCAGTGTACTACAGTCGATCTGCCTGTTCGGCTCCCCACTCTGTCTCTGGTGAATCCTCTTACTCCCCACCCCACACCTCTGGAATGTACCCCAGTTCTTGTATGCATAAATAAGTCTTTAAAACAAAAACCAAAACCGAAACTGAGCAAAAGTAGACATAGTTCTGGCCATCATGTGGCTTCAGAGGAAAAAAGGTGTCTGTAGAAATATATTTGGGGAAGTAAGTTCTCTTGGAGGTGTCCCTGGTTCTCTAAATGTCCTGAAAAGTCTGCAAGGTAGTTTTGTTTCTCCCCCCACAGTTTGAATTCTTCTGCTTTATTGATTGTTAAATACACAGGCAGCCCCATCCGCCCCAAGACCTTTCTATGATTTTAAAGGCCGTTGTGTTTCAGCTCATTGGTTGAAAAAGGCAGGACAGGTAGAGTTTCCAAAGTTCCTTTTCTTCCATCTAAGGCAAAGCCCTTTAGTCCTCTGCCCCCGCCCACCCCACCATTACTACCCGTACTTAATGTCCATCTGTCTGGACAGCTTCAGCTCCTGAGAGGTATGTCTGGAAGACCTCTCCATGGTCAAGGACAAATCTGATTTTTAAAAAATTTTGCATAGTATTGAACATTATAAATGAACCAGGGCTGATTGACTCTTTCCCCTCTCAGTTCACATGTAAGTCATTTCCACCTTATTAGGTACGCCCCCCAGGGCTTTGGGGGCTCTGGGGCCTCCCACCAAGGCCTTGTCAGGGAGGGAGCTATGTGCTGGTCTCCCTCCTGGGGCCGAGGGGGCTGTGGTGATATCTCTGGGGTCAGCAGCTGTGGGGCTCCCAAGTTGGGGCTGCCCCTGCAGTGCAGGGCCTTGTTCACTGCGTATTTGGGAGGCAGAGAGCAGAGCGGGCAACCCCCCCACCCCCATTACAGCCTAAGGGTTGGAGGTTTCCACTTTCACTGCTTTCACTGGTCAGCTTGCTCAGAGCTGTTTCTGACTGTGGGGAAGGGGGGGGGTGGCATCACTCTGGGTCCCTGGAAGGCCCTGCTGGTGAGAGCACTTGGGGGTGCAGGTTCCTGGAACTCCAGAGTTTTCCTCTACACTGGATTCCTTTTCATTTTCAAGCTCTTCTATTCCAAAAGCAGGTCTGGATTCAGGACCCAGGAATCTGGGTTAATTGGCCAGCTCCTTTATAATGGGAAAGTCTGGGTAACAGTCCCTTTTGAATGCCTCCCTGAGGAGCTTGTATGAGGGTTTGTTGGATGTGGTCTTTGAGCCTCTGGCCTCTTTGAGGTGCATTCCAAGACCTGGCCAGGCCACATAGCTACAAGCAGGAACTGAGGGGGATTTACCTCCCTGCCTCCCAGCACCCTGTACCAGGTCTTTCTTAACTTCTTGAATATGCTGTTTTATTTTGTCTTTTAAAACTCACAGAATACTCCTTAACAAAATTCCTGAGAACTGATCTTTTGATACTCGTATTTCAGAAATAATGATCCTGAAAGCTTCTTTCATGAAGGTTCAATAATTTCACCACTGACCGTGTCCTCTATTATAAACTAGTATTTGAGTTGACACGGTGGACTTTAGTCCCTAGGAAGACTGTGAAGAATTTTATAATCTCTTACATATAATATTTGGATGTTAATGGTGAGTGAATGTTGAAATGTGAGGAGTTTGGGGTGCTTGATCTAATAACATGTCTCAGGTCATCTAAGGTAGTTGCTCACTGCAGCTGTGAGTGGATTGGCCCCAAGACAACAACAACAAAGCTGCACAAGATGGTTAAGGGGGTGGAGCAGAAATGGGAAGGCATGTAACAAAATAAAGGTGATGTAAGGAGGATGCCATTAAGAGCTGGTGGGGGTTGGGCCCCATAACTGAGGTGCTCTTCAGAAACACAGATCATTTGAGAACACCTGAGGGAAGGAAAGCACAGCCTCCTGCAGTCCCAGGAGAACCATCCCAGTTAGGCAGCCTGGACCACAATCTCCGAGTCTAGGCAGAAAGATGTTTGATTTTGGACCATCAGAAAAATTAGCAATTTCTCAAAGAAAGCGGGGAAAGGGGTGCTCCAATTGGGTGAAAGGTGGGGAGGGGAGGAGGAGGGTTGAGGGAGGATGGGAACACGAGGGACTGAGGTGATGGTGCACTGGTGAGATGGTGATGGGGAATACATGGGGATTACAATTAATGGCAAGTATATGTAAATTTTTAAATATTTTAATAAAAAATATATTTAATTTATTTATTTTTGCGTGGAAGAACTGGGGTGCAGGTCAGAAGTATGGGGGGTGGTGGTGGTGAGTGGATTCACCAGAGACAGAGTGGAGAGCAGAACAGGCAGATGAACTGAAACACATTGATGAGGGGAGCAGCGGGCGAGGCAGGAGAGGTCTGCTGCGCCATGTGGGTCAGCTCCCTGGCTGGTGGTCGAACTGAGGCCTGAGGCCTTAGCAGTGATAGTGCTGAGAGTTAACCCCTAGGCCCCTAGGGAGGCCCAAAGGGCATCAATTGTATGGTGAAGAATAGAATTGAACTTTTGGTGGTGAATTTGATGTGGTCTCTACACGTTGATTTTTATTTTATTTTATTTTTTTTTAAAGATTTATTTATTTATACATACAAGCACTGGGGCACAAACCAGAGGTGTCGGGGGACGAGAGGATTCACCAGAGACAGCGTGGGGAACAGAACAGGCGGATCTACTGAAATACACTGCTGAGGGGAGCAGCGGGCACAGCAGGAGAGGTCCGCCGCACCATGTGGGTCCCCCTCCCTGGCCGGCAGCAGGGATAGAACTCATGCTGCAAGTGGCTGCGGTTTGCTTCACAGTGCGTTGCCTAACCCACTGCGCCACCAGGGGAGACCCTACACGTTGATTTTTAATGCTATGCACCTGAACCCTTATATTGTGGAACAGAGTTACTTTTGTTACAGGGCAACCCTAATATAAAATAGGTTTCCCTGACTGGGTCCTCACCCCCACCCCCATCCCGTGCTCAGAAGACTTTTATAATAAGCCCCAACTGCAGACACACGCGACAAAAGTTATTAAAGGATTTTATTTTACAAGAGAAGGGAAATAAAACAGTAATGATACAAAGAGAAGAGAGGGATACAAATCCGTAAATATCCTACCAAATCTTCTGAGTTGGAACCCAACGGCGCGTTGAGAGCTGGTTCTGAATCAAGGGAGATGGCTCCAAAGGAAGAGAGAGCCCAAGGCTCACCTCTCTGGTTTCATAGCCAGCCTGGCTGCTTAGCTTAACTCCACTCTCAGGTCCCAGTGATCTACCCTTCGATAATCATATTATCGATTTGTGGTTCTGGAACACTGGTGGTCTGGAGTGGGGGTTGGAGTCCACACACCCATCTGTGTAATCCATTCAGGACTACCTTTCCCCCTAACAAAACTAGAAGAGAGAAGTCTTGGCAATACCTTGATTTTGGACATCTAGTCCCCGGAATCATGAGACAATAGATTTCTGTTGTTTTAAGTCATGGAGTTTTTGATCATTTGTTATAGCAACCTCAGCACCCCAGTATGGGTGGCAAACTCCCTTCCCTGAGTCCTTACCGGTGACCTGTCCCTTGTCCTTGACTTCTATTAAATATGCAGAATTCTGCACATAACACGTAACAGGTACTCAGATGCCAGAGCACTTGAACTGACTTCCCTGGTTCAAACTATTCAGAGCCTGAAGATTTATATTTAAAATTTTATTGGAAAGGAAGTGAGACCAGCAAGATCTGGGTATTCGTTTGCAAGAAATTAATACCCCTGAGGCTTCGTCTTTAAGAGTTTATTGCATCTTGAAGCTTGGATTTACAGTGCCTTTTAATGTAGCAATTCCTTTGCTATGCTGGAATATTAATAATACCACCAAGAAGACTTCATCTAGCACAACTAGAAAAGCAAGTCATTCCAGGCAGTGGTTTGATGTCTTAATTAGATACTACCTTGCTGCTTGCTTTCTCTTCTTTTGCTCTGACAAGATCTAAATGCTGGTGTTCTGGGATTTCTGGATCAAACACAAAATGTCTTCTGCTCAAATCTTCCATGAAATATAATTTTGAAACGATGAACTTGGTTTTTACTCAAGCAAAACCCTTGCTGGATTTACTGGGACTTTAGTTGAAGGGGAACTGCATCTTGGCTCAGAAAACTGGTCTGACTGTGAACATTATTCTTTCCAAGATTATGGCATCTCTTATAGGTGTTTTGTTTTGCTCAAGGTCAAGATAGCCTATAGATATTCCTCTGGGATCTCAGTTATATTATAAAGCCAAGTAGGAGTTAAAATAAGTTGCGAGAATATTTTACCTGTGTTATAAACTAACGGCAAAAGAACAAGAAATTATGTGCCATGCAGTATTGTGGCTGATGTGTTGTTGATTTTACTGTCGTTATATAGAACATAAGTAGTGTTTTGCTCTTTTTTTGCAGATTTACTGTGAGGTTTGTTTATTTTAGCACTTATAGTATTATATGAGATGCCATCAAAATATTCATACACTTTTAGATTTTACAAGATTTAGTCACTTTTGTTGTGTTTAGTAAGGAATGTAGCAGAAATTTACAGTAGGTTAGTGAAGGGGAAATTGTAATTAACCTTCACCTTAGCTATGTAGCTAGGAGAGGTGAGGATTAGTTTTACAATCCCCCAGTGAATTGAACTGGTATTTGAATGATTACCTTATCTTCTGATGAAGTTAAGACTGATCAAACCATTTTATCTTTAAGTCATTCCACTTTGAGGCCTCCCTTGTGGCCTAAGGGTTAAGTCTCAGCACAATCACCTCTACTGCCTTAGTTGGATCCCCTATCAGGGAGCTAATCCACATATAGAATAGCAGACCATTCCTTCTACTCCCTTCAGCAGTGTGTTTCAGTAGATCTGCCTGTTCTGTCCCCCACTGTCTCTGGTGACTCCTCTCACCACCTGCACCTCTGGCCTACACCTTAGTTACTTAATGCAAAAAAAAAATTTTTTTAAAAAATAAAGTGCATGTGCTTTAAAAAAAAGTCATTCCACCTTTACCGATGCCATTAGTGAAGTCTTAGATTATTTTTAACATCTTCCCTGTCTCTCTCTCTGCCATATTTTAAATATACACCAAATATGCATTTTGTTTTTATTCTAATATTCAATCTTATTCTCAAAGTATTAAGTGGCCTGCTGGATTTGTAGGAATACCTAAACTTTTCCTTCTGAAAATTTCTCAGGGACAGGCCCATATGCCAGATAATTGCTGTGATATAGCAGTTGTTCAATAAATAACTACTTGATTGAATGAATTAATAATTAAAGAATGAAGAAGATCTACAAGTTTGGGTGTTAGTAAGCTCTTAATTAGCAACAAGGTGTCCTGGACTCATGTACCAGTCTTGTAACTCATCTTGTGGGGTATAGAAGAGTGTTCTTAACACTTTATCTAGTGCTGTTCAAGGGAAATATAATGCTGGCCACGAATATGTGTCATGTAAATGTGTGAGCCATATGTGTGGTTTAAAATTTTCTAGTAGCCACATTAAAAAAGAAAAAAGGTGAAATTATTTTAGTTATATTTTCTTTAACTCAACATATTGAACATATAATTTCAAAATGTACTAAGAATTATTAATGACATATTCTAATGAAATATTAATGAGATCTATTCTTTGGTCTTTGAAATCCTATGTGTACTTTATACTTACAGTACATCTGAATTTGGCTTAGCCGCATATCAACTGCTTAAAAACCACATATGGCTAGTGGCTACCATATTGGACAACGCATGTTTATACCATCTGGCAGCTCCTATTTTAAGTAGCTCTTCTTGCTAACTAGATGTAAAATTTGGATTTTATAAACGATTGAGTTGGATACATGTCTCATCCTGTCAATGACTGATACAAAAATTGTATGAGCTGTGCAACTGGAAGAAAATTGTGGCAATTAAAACAAAATTGACAAAATTAAAAAAAATTTAAGTAATGATTATTTAGAGATTGTGTAAAATATGTAATGTCCCAGGAAAGTTAGTGTTTATGACTGAGTGTCTAGGGCTCTAAGATTCAGATTTTCTCCAGTGTTATTGTGGAACAAGTTATCTTCTTTTAAGCCTCAGCTTCCTCTTCTGTAAAATGGGAATGCTCTTAGTCTCAAGCTGTAGTGATAGTATTGTCCAAGAGGGCTTAACACAGAAGATCAGAAGATTGAGTCCTTAGCTGTAATTCTTATTTTCTTTGCACACATATCTCCAGAAAAACTGGGTTATTTCTCTCCTTTATTTACTTGTCTTTTCATAATATTTTTTCCGAAGTTGACTCTCTACAGTGACAAGAACTTGATGTGACTGATGTAGTTTGTGGAGTCAGTGGGTTTGGAGTATGGGGGTTCTTGGGTTCACTCTGGTAAAGTTTCACCAGAGCCTCCCCCCCCCCACCCCCAGCAACACGCACACTGCGTGTCCCCAGGCCAGTATCTCCAAGAGGCAGAGATGTTAGTTATTTTCAAGAGCAGGTTTATTAGGAAAATGGACAGAAGAGTAAAGGACACTTGAATAGACACAAGCAGGCAGGAAGAGCTGCCCCGAGAGGGACAGGTTTGCTGAGAGGCCTGCGTGGCTGCAGGTGGGTGACCTTAAGGAGAGCTGCCTCCACTGAGGAGGTCAGTGAAAAGAAGCCTCAGCATGGTGCCCCTCAGAGGCAGGCAGGAAGGCTGGTCCCCTTCAGAGGAGAGTTAGTGAGTAGAGCACCTGCATAGTCACAGGTGGGCAGTAAGATGGTTGCCCCAAGCCAGTGCAGAGACTGACTTATTTTGGTAGGGAGGGGCTAGAGAAGATTCTACAAGCAAGTGCCCTCCAGAGATTATTACCATGGATTCCAGAGATATTTGCTTGGGTCTTATGATCTAGGTGTTGGTGCCTAAGAATCTTTGTATGGGTTGAGTTAGTGGTTGTTAATCCCTTCTCCCCCACCTTCTTGTGTGAGCCAGGTCTCTGGTCTCAAGGTGCCTCCTTTCCAACCCCTTTACTCTTTTGTCCTTCATCATGATCAGGCAATGAAAATAAAATAATTGACAATTTGATTAAATGGGTTCAACATGAGTTGCTCCAGGTAGCTTCTGTACCAAGGTTGTGGAGGAAACCAAGAAAGTATAAGACTGGCATTTGCAAGGAGGAAAACTTGGAGATCCTTAGTTAACTCTTTTTTTTTTAAGATTTATTTATTTATGCATACAAGCACTGGGGTACAGGTCAGAGGTATGGGGGTGGTGAGAGAATCCACCAGACAGAGCAAGACGAAGAACAGGCAGATTGACAGAAACACACTGCTGAGGGGAGCAGTGGGCACAACAGGAGAGGTCTGCTGTGCCATGTGGGTCCCCTTCCTGGCTGGCAGCAGGGATCAAACTCATGCTGCAGTGGCTGCTGTTTGCTTCATAGTGAATTGCTTAACCCACTGCGCCACCAGGACAGACCCCCTTAGTTAACTCTTTTGAGCTAGTGAATTGAATTTAGAGACTCCATGAAGGCATTTCCACTAAATATACCAATATTAAGCCAAAACCTATTATCTTATGGGGAAAGATAATTATGGTAGAGGAAGATTAAAGATACATTTAGGCAGTTCATCCTATGTAATTTAAAAAAAAAGATTTATTTATTTATGCATACAGAAATTGGGGTACAGGCCAGAGATGTAGGGGGTAAGAGGATACACCAGAAACAGAGTGAAGAACAGAACAAGCAGATGGACTGAAATACGCTGCTGAGGGGAGCAGCAGGCCAGGCAGGAGAGGTCTCTTCCTGTGGGTCTCTTCCCTGGCCAGGGCTCAAACTCATGGGGATCAAACTCATGTTGCAGCAGCTGTGGCTGCTACATAGTGTGTTGCTTAACCCCTTGGGCCACCAGGGAGGCCCCATCCTACATAATTATTATGTAGTTTTATCATTCTCTTCTGTCCTCTGACCTTTGGGATTTTATGAATTTTGGGAATATGAAATATATGATTGGCTAATGTTTTTAGCCATTGTTTATTTATCTTGCTTTAGGTAATGGTGAGGCAAATAATAAGAAATCACAGAGATTAGTTAAAGGTTCTTTTAGTATCCTACCAAAACCCATCTAGAACTGGTCAAACACTTGTTTTTAAAGAATATCAACATGTATGCAGTTTCTGATTTCCTCTGGCTCTTCCTAAGAGCTTTTACATAATGCAAATACCTTTATTTACATGTAGTCCTTAATTCTATTAAAATCATCATAACAAAAGGTAAGTTATCAGGTCTGTTCTTGGGAAGCTAGTTTGTTTCTTCTTTTACTAATAATTAAAGTGTTCTGATGCTCTTTTCTGGTATTATAAAAGTATTCTGGTGAAAGAATACTTTTCAAGGGAAAAAGATTTTAACCATACTAGATAAACTCCTGCCAGAATTATGTAAGATAGTATGACTATTGAAACTAGCATTTATTAAAAATTTTTACTTTCAATTTTTTATCTGGTTAGTAACAAATCTTCGTCCACACACAATTGCACTTTAGAGAAGAATTGGCTCTGTGTTTTGTTGAAAACAGAACTTTAAAATATTTTAGTAAAATCAACATATCTTTGCTAAACATTTTTTTCAAAAAATATATAATTTTTACCTTTCCATATTTGTGTAAGTTGAAAATATACATAAAATACACAAAATTGTCCCATGTATTATGCAACATTATGGCTGTTTAGTTGAAATAGACATTCGTTTAAATGGAGAAAATGGAACATCTTAGACTTTATTTCAAAATGTTGTTGTTAAAATATGTGGGTACTGAAGATGGTGAGTGTAGATAGACCACTGAAAATACTTTGCTTTCCCTTTTCTCTGAATCATATATTTGGTCTAATTTTGAATAGTTGAAATTTGGCATTCCAGTTAATTTTCTTTGAAGAAAATCAGTATATAGGTTCCTTTTGCTAAGAAATCAAGAGCATTTGACTTTACCTCTTTTTTTTTTTAACCTCTTTTTTTTGGTCTTTTCTTAGATATAACCCACTTTAATGGAAAGGGTGAGAACTCTTGATTTTGAAGAGTATGTTATTCTTTGTAGAATGCTTATGGATAAGGAATCCTGTCCACAGAACTTCTAGAACAAGCTGTGTTCCTGAGGTGTTGAAGGAGTGATGAGAAGGGTACATAGTTTTCCTCCTTTGGAAATAAGACTATTTCTGTGCATCTGACATATTCAGCTCAAGAAAAAAAAAGAGGTTGCTTATGTGGGGAGAAAAGAAGGTAAAGAAAAGAAAGTGTTACAGGGCAACCTTAATATATAATGGGTTTGCCTGACTGGGTCCTCACCCGCGCGCTTGAACGGCACTTATAATGCCCCAACTGCAGGCACACACAACAAAGGTTAATAAAGGGTTTTATTTACAAGGGAAGGAGAAATAGCATAGTGAATAACACAAGGGGAAGAGAGGGATACAGATTTGTAAGTATCCTACCAGTTCCTTGGAGCTGGAACCCAATGGTGCGCTGAGAGCTGACTCCAAGGAAAAAAGGGCCCCCCAAGGCCCATGTGTCTGCTTTTATATTCAGTCTGGCTGCTCAACTCCACCCTCAGGTCCCAGTGATCCCCTCTTCGATAATGACCTTATGGGATTTGTAGTCCTTGGATCTTGTAGGTTTGGAATGGGGGTCGAAGTCCATAACTTATCTGTGTAATCCATTCAGGAGGGTCTTTCCCCCTAACAAAAGAACTGTTGACTTGAAGGTAGAAATATTATTTTCCTAATATGCATAAAATCTGGTGTTTCCTCTTTTTTTTTTTGTAAAGAAACCTTGTAAGTGTGAACCACTTCTTCCCCTTGCTATTGTGCTTTTAAAGGTTTGTTTCTGCTTTGTTATGACTATGACTGGGATTAAAATAATTTTCTTTCTTGAGCCTAAGGTCTGCTAATCACTTGGTAAGAAGCCTCTTATCATCCAAGAATCCAAAAGGTACATTTAGTTAGTACTTTTGAATCCAGGAAACAATTTATTATATGAAATATATTGCTGCACTGCTGGGTTAGCAGCAAATTCTGGAATAAGGTCATTTTCTTCATGATGAGAAATTATCTCAAGTACTTTTCTAGAGAATGTTTGTTTTTGACTATTTAAGATTCACTTTTTACATTTAATGAGGATGTTGAATTCCAGTGTTACTTTTTTAGTTTTAAGGCAACTTGGTTTATTTTGTATGTTAACAGAGTTCCAGTCTCAAAGATAACCATGAGTATTGGCTTGGACATCAGAATGTATTGAGCCAATACAATTGTAATTTATGTGCTTTTAATAACTTGGTTTGAAAGTCCTATTGGTAGGATGAATAAATATTTATGACACAGCTTTCGAATATCTTTCTTTGACATGCAGCACATGCATTTCAGTTGGTATGGTCAACAATGTTTGACACTCTTGGAGATGGTTCATACTGGAGTTAGTACTGGGATTGTGACAGAAGAAAGAATGATTCTTTCCACCAGAGTTCAGTGATTTGCCCCAGGGTTAAGGTACAGGGCTTGAAATCCAGCCTTCCCTGCAATGCAAACTGTAGTATCACTTGCCTTTGTGATTTGGGGGTCATCTGAGAGAACAGTTTTAAGGACTATTTCCAATCAGTAGAAATTAAATTTCCCTAAATGGTTTAGTTCCTCTACATTGTTTCATGGAAGAATCAGCTAGGTCTTTGTATTTTTGAGCACTTGGGACTTGTAGTAAGATGTCTTTAAAATGTTGATTATCCTATGAAAATTCCGTGTCATCTGGTACATTGTTTTCGTAGTTACCGCTGCGTGTAGCAACAGCAAAACACTCAAATGCCATTAATTATTGGGGTTCTATGCTGCCATGGAAAAGCCACCACCAGGAAATTCTGGCTTTTTTTTTTTTTTAAAGATTTATTTATTTATACATACAAGAGCTGGGGTACAGGCCATAGTCCAGGGTGGTGAGAGGATTCACCAGACAGAGTTTGGGAGCAGAACAGGCAGACTGACTGAAACACACTGCTGAGGGGAGCAGCAGGCAAGGCAGGAGAGGTCTGCTGCGCCAATTGGGTCCCCTCCCTGGCTGGAGGCAGGGATCAAACTCGTGCTGCAGTGGCTGAGGTTTGCTTCATAGTGCTTTGCTTAACCCACTGCGCCACCAGGAAGGCCTCCATGAGGACAACTCTTAACCCAGAAATACTGTTCTCTGACTTTAGACATTCTATATCCCTGAAATTGCAGTTCTGTAGCAGCTCTGGATCCATTTCCATCAATATTTGGTTAGACCTAATTTAATCATGTATTTAATGTAAAAGACCACAATGAAGTTAAGCCTATGCAAATCTCCAGAATAGATGCTGATCTCAATCCCCTCCTCCCAACAACCTTCCCTTTCAAGAAAGGACAGGATGGGTGTGGGCTATTGGCTAATGTTTGCAAGTAATTGAGTGTACCTTAACTGCTCCCAGAGCTGAAAGCTTTTATCACCTAGACTATTTAGATTTTTGTATTCTAGTAGATTGTGTGTAGGAAATGTCTAATATCCTCTCTTTCCGTAGATGGTGGAGACTGAATATTAAAAACATATGCCTGCAAACATTTTAAAATGCTGCCATGTTGACTGCTCATGTGTCATTACACACTCATGTGTGGACCTGCAAGTGTCCCTTGTTCATTACAGGGCTTGACATTTCTAGGACTAACCAAGGAAGATGCAGTTGGCTGTGAATCACCTCTTCCCAGGCTGAAATGCCAAGCTTCTGTTTTATAGAGCTAAAGATTATGTCCCAAAGACACCATCCTCAGCACTGCCATTTTTTGCCTTTGTCAACTTGCTGATACAGCATTTGTCTAATAAAAATGAACCTCTGCACCTCTTTAAAGTGCTTTAAATTTAGACAAATTTATGTTTTATCAAAAGGTTAATCCTGACAAATCATTGTAAATTATTTCTGGTAGGTCTGCTATAGGTACCTTTGAATTAATTCTATGCTATGCATAGCCAGATGTGTATTTAGGAAAGACTGATGTATTTTCTGTGGGGAAGGTAGAACTAGGAGCTAGGGGGGACTCACAGTAGGGCCGGGATCTTTGTTACTGTGCTGATAAATGCTGTTCTTAGAAGGTTAAATTAGAGCCATGGTCGTAGTCCTCTTGCCAGAACCTGACTTTCTAGTGTAATCCATTTTTTTGTCTGTCTTTGTGACTTTTTTTTTTTTCATTTTCTCTCTCTCTCTCACTTTTTTTTTTTTAGTGGGAAGCTAAAACCCCTCTTCATTTATCTTACAGAAAGAAGTATTCTTTCTGTTTTCATGACAGGCACTTCTCATGCCCATTGTTTCTAGAAGCAGGAGGACAGTTCCTTTTCTTTGGTTCCTGGGTCACATACATACAAAGAGAGGCTGAAACAAAAGTGGGCCTTGAAAGAGGATATAAATTAGTGTTTCAAGCAAAACAAAAAGAAAAAAGGATTGCACTCATACCTGCAGGATGGCTTGATGAATGGAACAGATAAATTAAGGAGATTCAGGTCCTGCCTTAGAGGGACTTATATTCTTTTTTAAAAAAAATTTAATTTAATTTTATATATATCTTACATCATTCTTCCTTTTCATACAGTGCATGCTTTCTCTTCTCAGGTATAGTCCCTGCAAAATTCCCATCAATGTTTCACCCATGTACCATCACCACAGTCCCGTGTGTAGGAACACATTCCCTCCCCTTCTTCTTCTATTCCTCCTGCAGAGTATCTCTGATTAGTTGCTTGTTAATTTTGTTTTTTAATTTATTATAATTATTTTTTCCTTGGTTTCTTATTTGGTTTCCCTACATTCCTCCTGTAAATGAAACTACCTGATATTTTTCTTTTTCTTTCTGGCTAATTTCACTGAGCATAATCCCTTCCAACTCCATTCATGCATTCATGTTGCTGTGAGTGGCATCAGTTTATCTTTTTTTTTATAAAGATTTATTTATTTATGCATACAAGCACTGGGGTACAGGCCAGAGGTGTGGGGGGGAGGTGAGAGGATTCACCACAGAGAGCAGGGAGCAGAACAGGCAGATCAACAGAAGTACGCTGCTGAGGGGAGCAGCGGGCACAGCAGGAGAGGTCTGCTACACCATGTGGGTCCCCTCCCCGGCTGGCAGCAGGAATTGAACTCATGCTGTAGTGTCTGCGGTTTGCTTCATAGTGCATTGCTTAACCCACTGCGCCACCAGGGAGGCCCAGTTTATCTTTTTGATGGCTGAGTAGTATTCCAGTGTTTATATGTACCACATTGTCTTGATCCAGTCCTCTCTTTTTGGGCATTTGTGTTGTTTCTAGGTCTTGCCTAATGTAAATAGTGCTGTAGTAAGCATAGGGGTGCAGGTATCCTTTTGAATTAGTGTTTTTGTGTCCTTTGAGTAGGTCATATGGAAACTCCGTTTTTCGTAGTATGAGGAACCTCCACACAGCCTTCCTTAGTGGTTGAACCAATTTGCATTTTCACCAGCAGTGTAGGAGAGTTCCTTTTTCTCCACATCCTTGCCAACATCTGTTGTTTCCTGTTTTTTTGTGTCATTCTTGCTAGTGTAAGGTCTGCAGTATCATATTTTTCACTTCTCAGGCCCGGTATCTCATTTTGGTTTTGATTTGCATTTCTCTGATTACAAATGATGCTGAATACTTTTTCATATACCTGCTGGCCATTTATATTTCCTCTTTGGAGAATTATCTTTTTAGCTCTTCTGCCCATTTTTTGACTGGATTGTTTATTTTTGTTGAGTTGTGTGAGGTTTTTGTAGATCTTTGTGATCAGTCTAGAGGGACTTAGATTCTTCTTTTTTATTTTTTAAAGATTTATTTATTTATACACACAGGAACTGGGGTACAGGTCAGAGGTGTGGGGGATGATTCTGGAGGATTCACCAGAGACAGAGTCGGGAACAGAACAGGCAGACTGATTGAAACACACTGCTGAGGGGAGCAGCGGGTGAGGCAGGAGAGGTCTGCAGTATCTTATTTGTCACTTCCCAGGCTGGGGATTGAACTCATGCTTCAGTGGCTGCGATTACTTCATAGTGTGGTGCTTAACTCTCAGTGCCACCAGGGAGGCCCTTAGAGGGGCTTATATTCTAAACCTCAAACAAATCATAGGTTATAACGACAACTGCTGCACCAGTACAGTGATGCCCCCCCAGCTTTCCACAATGAATGACATGCTAGTTTTCAAGGGCTGATATAATGAACTGACTAGGTGACTTAAATGACAAAATGTATTCTCTCACAGCTCTGGAAGTTAGAAATCCAAGGTCAAGCTGGGTGATTTCTTCTCAGTGCTGTAAGGGAGAATTTATTTCTTGCTTCTCTCCTTGGGTTTTGTTTTTAAAACTTTCCAAACACCTTCATTAGGTAACATAACATTATAAGCTTAGCAATCTCAGTGGCCTTTCTTTAGTGTAAACGATAACACTGTGTTCCAGGTAAAGGGTACCATAGTTGGCTGCAACTAACAGTACCAGAAGCTATTTTTTTTTCCTTCAGATGTGTAAAAATACGTAACTTTATTACTTTTTTAAAAATAGGATACATGCTTTCACCTTTTTCTCATTTTAAAGATTTTAAATTGTTTTATAAATAGAAGAGCTGCGGTATGGACAGAGGTATGAGGTATGGGGTGTAGGAGGATTCACCAGAGACAGTGGGGAGCAGAACAGGCAGATCGACCAAAATATACTGCTGTGCTGAGGGGAGCAGTGGTGAGTGGGGAGGGATCTGCTGTGCCATTTGAGTTCCCTTTCTGGCCGGGGATTGAACTTGTGCTGCAGTGGCTGCGGAAGCCCCACAGTACAGAGCTCAACCCTGTGTGCCACCAGGGAGGCCCTTACTTTTTGATAACGTTACATTTTAAATCCAGGTACCCTGCCCCCAGGAGCATGGTAGATGGGCTTTGCTCTTAAGTTGATGGTTTTCATCTCTTCCTAAGTCCATGCTTAGTGACATCAGATTGATAGCTCGATATTGGCCAATGGGGAGTAGTTATACCATGGACGTCACCAAATCTTACAAATTTAGTTTTTTTTTCTTTCTTGTCAGAGAACCAGTGGGTGGTTTGCCAGCATGCCACTGCTCTACTCTGTGACAGAAATGTAACCTTAGTCAATTGTGGATAAATTTTTCCTCCGTATAGAGACATTTACACCCTAAGATGCTTATTATCTTTCATGTGTCTGGGAAAGAGAACCAGCGGCCGTCCTCCATGCATTCTCTGGTGTGCTCATACATTCCTTTCAGTTCTCCCATCCAAGTACTAACCAGGCCCAGCCCTGCTTAGCTTCCGAGATCAGACGAGACCGGGCGCGTTCAGGGTGGTATGGCCGTAGACCCCATCTAGTTCTCAACTGACGTTTCCTTCCCGCCATATTGGCAGCCACCATTTCCTTGGCTTGTTAATGGCAGCATCTCCGAGTGTCTGTTCACATCACACACTCTCTGTGGGTGCCTGTCCAAATGTCCTCTTTTTACAAGGACATGGTCCTATTGGATTAGGGCCCACCGTATAACCCTTTTAATTTAATAACTTCTTTATTGACCCTGTCTCCAAATACAGTCACATCTGACGGCCTAGAGTTAGAACTTAACATAGGAATTGGGGTGTGTGTGTGTGATTTAGTCTATAACAAATGGTTATGCTTATCTCTTGATAGCAACACACATTTCTTTTCTCGTTTCTTTCAAATGTCTGAGTCACCTCAGAGTTTTCAATGGCCTTGAGGTTTCAGGACCTTCCTGTGGCGCAGTGGGTTGAGGCCATGCTGTGAAGCATCCACTGCACAGCAGTGGGAGTTCGATCCCCGGCCAGGGGGGGGACCCACATAGCACAGCAAACCTTTCCTGCCTCGCCTGCTGCTCCTCTCAGCAGTTTATTTCAGCAGATCTGCCTGTTCTGCTCCCCACTCTGTCTCTGGTGAATCCTCTCACCCACCCCACGCACCTCTGGCCTGTACCCAGGTTCTTGTATACATAAATAAATAGATCTTAAGAAAAAAATGTTCTGAGGTTTCTCTTAGAGAGTCTATGCTAATGATCCGGGAATTCCTTTCAGGGTTTCTCAATGAATTTTGAAGTTCAATTATTATAACACTCATCGATGGGGTCACAGTCAGTGACTTATTATTATTTCTTATTTCCTCGTTGTCTTTATTGTCTGGTATTGAATAAAAAAGCGAATAAATTTAGGAAAAAGAAAACATTTGAAAGAGAAAATGTTGGATCGGTCCTTATAGAGAACATCATCATCATCAATCATTTATTGAATAACTGCCATCTGAGCCCTTTCAGATAGTTCCAAGATCAATGGGGTGTTCTTTTTTTCCCCTCAGTATGTCTGCTGAGTTAAGAATTCTTGGGAAAAAAAGAAAGCATGAGCATCTCTCTCGGATATGTTTTTTTTACAGAAAGTTTTTATTCCTGTACCATACATACATGTATGGTACATATAATAATGTATATATAATGTAACTAGGTATAATATACATGAAAAGTACACTAATTTTTATACATACAATTCAATGAGTTATCACAAAGTGAATTCTTTTTTTATTTTTTAAAGATTTATTTATGCATACAAGAACTGTGCACAGGCCAGTGGTATGGGGGGGTTAGAGGATTCACCAGAGACAGAGTGGGGAGCAGAACAAGCAGATGGACTGAAATACACTGCTGAGGGGAACAGTGGGTGAGAAAGGAGAGGTCTGCTGTGCCATGTGGGTCACCTCCCTGGCTGGGGATCGAACTCTTGCTACAGTGGCTGAAGCTGCTTCTTAGTATGATGTTTAACCCCTTGTACCGCCAGGGAGGCCCCACAAAGTAAATTTTTTAGATTAAGAATGTTGATCACAGGCCTCCCTGGTGGCTCAGTGGGTTAAGCAGCGCACTGTGAAGCAAACCACAGAACTGCAGCACGAGTTCAATGCTCCCTGCTGCTGGCCAGGGAGTGACCCATAGCACTCCGCAGACCTCTTCTGCTGCACCTGCTGCTCCCCTCAGTGTATCTTGGTTGATGTGCCTGTTCTGTTCCCCAATCTGTCTCTGGTGAATCACCTCCCACGCCTCTGACCTGTACCCAGCTTGTATACATAAATAAATAAATCTTTAAAAAAAAGAACGTTGATCACTCGCCTGTTCCTCTCAATTACTCTTCCTTCCAAGAGAAGCTACTGTCAATGCTTTTATCAACATAGATAGAGGTTTTGTAATGATTTCTGTTAGTATAAACTCACAGACCGTCGTGTTTGGCTTCTTTTGCTCAAACTTTTGGGTGTGAGATTCCAGTACGTTGCTGAGTATAGTGGTAGTTTCTTCTCATTGCTGTATATTTCTCAGTAATTTGACTATGCCACACCGTGTTTACCTAGCCTATTGTTGGTGAACACTTGGGTTGTTTCCAGCTTGTGACTGTTATGAATAATGCGGCCTTGAACATTTTTATAAATGTCGCTTTTTGAACATACACGTGCATTGCTTTTATGGGATGGAGCTTCTGGGTCATGGGAGATGTATTAACCTTCTCTAGGTTCAGTCAAACAATTTTCAAAAAGTGCTTGTACCAAATTACACTTCTGTCACTAATGGACTCATGTAATGTGGTTATCACCACAGCTTCACTTATATTTGGTAGTATCATCAACTTCTATTATATATTAGCCATTCTTTTTGTTTGTTTTAAAGATTTTTTTAATTTATGCATACAAGAACTGGGGTGTAGGCCAGAGATGCAGGGGGAGAGAGGATGCACCAGAGACAGAGAAGGGAGCAGAACGGGCAGATTGACTGAAACACACTGCTAGTATGAGCAGTGGGCGAGGCAGGAGAGGTCTACTCTGACATATGTGGGTCAGCTCCCTGGCTGTGGATTGAACTCGGGAGTCCGTGGCTGGTGATAGTTTCATAGCTTTGAAACTTAACACCTGCACTACCAGGGAGGCCCATATTAGCCATTCTTTTGGGGAAGTAGTGGATCTCATTTTTTTTTATATATATTAAACTTTCCTGATGACAGATGAGTTTGAATATCTTTTCATCTGTTTTGGTCATTCACATTGCTTAATTTGTGAAGCTGTTTAAAGTAAAAGTGGCCATGCACCATCTCTCACTTTCCCCAAAACTCTTGTAAGTCTCAGGCAGACAAATAATACATTCATTTTTCTGCAAATTTTCACTCCTTATTGCTAGGGTGAAAGAGCTGACTGAATTCAGGCAGTCTAGGTTTATATCTATTAATAGAATCCTCATTCACTCTCTGATTTGTCCTATTTTGGATGATAAATTTATGATCACCCTATTTATATCCGTCATCTCTTTTGTATTATTTAAAACTTTTCTATTTGAAACTACTCATTCATTTGTTCTTTTACAGCTGAGCTCTTATTCTATGTAAGATAGTGGGATAAGTACTAGATGCTAAAAAGATATGTAAGGCATCCTTACCCTTAAGGTCCTAAGAACTGTGAAAGAACACACTATAAAAGAACTATTTTACCTGATTTAGTTATAGTGCTGTAATCATAACTCTAAATTCCACTGGAGTTAGATTTTTGCAAGAAGAATATCTATGCTAATGAAATGATTTGTTATACCAATTGCACGTGTTGATGATTTAGGATATGTTTTATGCTACTAATCACGATTTAGCAATTATATTTGGTCTGAATCACTGAGAAAATTCATTGTATGTTTTTCTTCTAGCTTTGTGAAGGCAGTAGTTTAAAAAAATATCCCTTTTGGCACTCCATTTATTTCAGCTCTTAATCTGTGGTTGTATATTTATGGCCAGAGAATTCTATCATCAATAGCTTCATAGAACTCATGTTGTGGGCACGAGACTTAAACCCTTGAGCTATGGTAAAAGAAACCTGTCTTAATGAGTTGAACTAAATGTCTTTTTAAAAAATCATTCTGGTCCCTGTGTCCTCATTCATTTGGATCCAGCTGTGTTAAAAAGGCAATCTAATACTGCCTCTCCCCCAGCAGAGAATACTGTTTTAATTTAAATGTGCCCTGTTGTTGCATCTGCCCAGGTCCACAGCTTTCACTCTGCTCACTCCCCTGTGTGATTGAATCCTAAACACAGTCTTGGAATTGTCTGTTTACTTGTCCACCTCCTAGATTATATTATAATCAGCTCAAAATTCCTGGGACCTGGCATCATGCCCAAAACATGTTGGCTGTTCTGGTCAGTAAATGCCTTTTGAATGAGCGAGGAAAAAGCAAATAACATTAGAACTCAGTGCACTCATTTATTCTTTCTTCCCACAAGTAATTACCAAGAAACTATAATGTGCCTGGCACAGACTAGGTACTGGAGCTCCCTCAGTGCGACCCAAAATAGACTTGCGAGCCCTTCCCCTAGGCTTAGAATCGGGAGAGCGGAGAGGGTGAGGAAGAGGCAATAAATTAAGGAGGCACACAAAATAGCGTTTAGTTACAAATGGAGATAGGGGCTTTGAAATGAAGCAGCAAATATGACAAATAAGCCTGATCCAGACGTAGGGGCTGAGAAAGTTTCCCTCAGAGTGGCCCTTAATAACTGAACAAAGAATTAACTAGGGGCAGGAGGTTGGGGAAGATGGTTAAACTTCGCAGCCTGCGGGACTGGCCTGTGCAAAGGCTCTGTGGTGGGGGTGTAACAGGGCATGCCAACCACGGAGATTTCCAGAAAATATAAACCTGGGGAGACAAGCTTGGTTTAATCTACTCGTGGACAAGTATGCTTCACTGAACCAACTGAGGTTTTTATTTGTCTCTCAAATAAATATGTACAGAGAGAGCGAGCTAGAGATATCTCTCTATATAATTATATTGTTTTTCTTGAGGTAAGGTGGCTTTACACTGTGTTTTAGGGATGTGTGTTCACATACATGTTATAACACCCATCAACAAAGTACCCATAATCCTCCACCATAGGCCATTGGGACCTGCCCACAATTGCTCTCTTCCCCTCCCCCACTTCTGTGGTAGCCTTAGTTATGCTGTCAGATTTCTAGGGGTTTTTGTCTGTTCCTTTGCTTTGTTTCTTTACATGTGAGAGAAATCACCTGGTCCTTGTCTTTCTTCTTGTGACTTATTTTGTACCACCTGCTATAACATGGAGGGGACTGAAGATGCAGCTCTTAAAGAGCAATGGTTGCCTTTTAAGGATTGTATGGGAAAGTGTAGGCAGGCATCTTGTCTTCAGACTTATAATTTGTAAGGATCACCCTGTGCTGGGAACTAGCTCATTATTTTGCAAGTTTAGATAAAGGAAGAGTCAAATCTTTGGCCTCGTGTTGCTGTATATAATTTATGTCTCAAAGGAACTGAATAGCATAGGAAGAGAAGTTTCTCTATGGAAGAGAGCCAGTTAATACATGAAACAGAGTGATAGGCTAGTCCTGTTTTGCATTCCTCAATGAATTATGTGTCTAGGCAATAATGATCAAATAGCTGTTAACATGACAAAAAGAGTGACATGTGGACACTATATGATTCCTGGAAGTGTATAATACCACCATTTGGTAGACTTGTCAAAAAAAGCGATTCTGAATTTCACTAGGTTTCTAGACCTGACTAGCATATTTCCAGGGAATATGAGCTATAGAGGAATATGCACCATGGACAGGCAATAAGTAAAATCCAGGTCCAGGAAAAATCCACGGCACAAGCACCATGGATTATTTCCATAAAGAAATTGTGACGGGGAGGGGTGAAGATGGAGGAGCACCTATAGATTAAAATTTATAGGTTAAAAGATTTACATGAATATGTGGACCCTATTTGGATTCCAATCCAAGTACACTAACTATGAAAACAAAACATTTATAAAACAATTGGGATAATTTAAAAACTGCTAGATATTGAAATATATGGAGGAATATTATGAATTATTACTTTGTAATAAGTAGTTTTGGTTATATCTGAAAACAACAACAAAGAATCTCTTTCAGAAATATATACTGAAATATTTATGAAGGAATGATGTGTTCTGTGGGATTTGCTTCCAAGGAGAGGTAAAGGTAGATTAATATTGAAGCTGGATCAGTTTACTTTGAAAGTAAAAGTTCATCTTACTTTTTTCTTTCTTTTGTTTATACTTGACCTTTTCTGTTATAAAAAATTTTGAAAAGTTACAGGAACAAAAAAAGGGTTTGATTTGTTGTCTTACCCCCTAAATCCTCAGTATGGTCAAGTTGCAGCTTTACCAGCTGTCCAGCTCTTTAATTTATTAATATATTAAAATATTTTCATCTTAAGCTCTTGAAATATCAGTTTATTTTAATGTCCGCTAGCTTGATTGTTAATAGTGGAGAATTTGGATATTTTGGAGATGCTCAGTGATGACAATAAATGGCACTGATAAACCCAGCACTGTGGAGATGAGTATATTCACGTGGTTTTAAGATTCCGCTATCTCAGTTCTTAGCGACCAGTCAATAGTGCATTATGTGAACATTAATGGCAAAATGTATTTAAGTAGTTCCTTTTTGTTGAACATTTATATGTTTCTCTTTTTAAGTTTTTGCTGGCTAAAGCATGCTTTAATGAATAACCTTATAGTTATATCTTTTTGTACATCTTGAACATGTCCTTAGAGGAAATTCCAATAATTGAATAGCTATGTCATTGGACACCTATTTTTACAGCAATTGATACACACTGTTGACATTGATTTGTGCTCCATAAGAGAAAATATATAATGATAACATTATTTTGTAAGTAATATGAAGATCATAGTGGGACTCTTGTTTTTATTCTGTGCCCTCATCAGTTCTGAATATTTTCTATAATTTTTTTCTCCAATTTACTGATGGGAAATGATATTAAATTGCTTTGATTTGCATTTCCCTGATTAGTGTTGAACTTGAACTTTTTTCTTGTTTTATTACTATAGCTGTCTTTTAATTACTAGATATGTTCTTTGTAAGTTTTTTCATTTATGCATTCTTTAATTATCGATAGCATATATTCTTTATATATTGAGGACAGTATCACTATCATACTGTAATAATTTTCTTTTTTATATTGAGCATATGGACCTTTCCTGTATAGATTTTTTTCATATTTTTATGTAATTGGATAGATTAATCTCTTTGTTCATGAATTTTTCTTTGGCTTATAAAATCTTCTTTCAAAATTTCTATTTTGCCTCTCCCCGCCATTGTTTCATTTCTTTAACATTTGACTCTTTAACTGACATAGACTTATTTTGCTATGTTGTTTAGGACAAACATCTAACATTATTTTTCTGGTAGTGACCAATTATTCCAGAAATGCTTTTCTCTCTGATTTGATCTTGTTCAGATGTTAAGCTTTTTATACTTTTATTTATGGGCTTTTGATTCTTTTTCCATTCCATGCTACCTAAACTTGTGCCAGTGTAATGATATTCCAAGTCTTGCAACTTCTTGGGTTGTTTGGATATATAGTAATAGTATTTAAAAAAAAAAAACAAAAACACAAAATCTTTTCTTACGTTAAAAAGAAATGTTCCCTACTTTTAAACTTCCAGATGGCTTTCTCATTCTTGTTAAAGTTCATCAAGGATCTTGTTGTGACTTTGAATGGGGAGACTATAGACCTGTTAGAAAAGATTTGGTATTTTACATTATTCATTCTTATTTTTTAAATTTACATATATTTGACATCAGTTGTAATCCCCATGTATTCCCCATCACCGTAACACCAGTGCACCATCACCTCAGTCCCCCGTGCTCCCGTCTGCCCTCAACCCTCCCCCTCACCCCTCCCCACCAAGTGTCCCCAATTTGTCTTTGTCTTTTCCTTTTTGATTTTTGTGACTTTATTGTTATTATTATTGTTCTTATTCCTTTCCTTGATCCTTATTTGGTTCCCTTATATTCCTCCTAGGGGAGGAACCATCTGGTATTTTTCTTTTGCCTTCTGACTTACTTCGCTGAGCATCATTCCTTCCAGTTCCATCCATGTTCCTACGAATGCGTCTAGCTTTTCATTTTTGATTACTGAATAGTATTCCATCGTATATATGTACCACAGCTTCCCGATCCACTCATCTGTTTTTGGGCATTTGGGTTGTGTTCAGGTCTTACTTTTGTAAGAGTGCTGCTATAAACATAGGGTTGCAGGTATTCTACATTATTCATTCTTTTCATGCAGTAATAAAAGATGTGTCAACCTGGATGCTGTTCTTTTAAGTTTTTCAGATGATGTTTCCTATAGACCCTACATCTTGTTAATTCTTAGATCCTTTGTAGTTGGTGATGTTTTGTGTTTGGGATTATAAAAATGTAACAATTTTATTGAGATATAATGAACACACCATTTTGGGGGGCTGGCTTCAAACCTGATTTAATAAGGCACAAAATGCACACCTACCATCTTCATATTTTTTTCAGCTTTTTATTTTGTCTTTTAAGGGGGATTCTACTTAACCTCTTTTTCTTTTTTTCAGATAGGAAGTAGGAACATGATGTGGAGGGAGATGAATTAGGCATATGGAAATAATAAACTCTTGACTTCTGTTCTGTCATCAACTGGCTGTGTGATCTTAGGCAAACCACTTAAGGTTTCTAGACTGCTTTCCTCTAAGATTCCTTCTAGCTCTACATTTGTAAATGACAATGGGCCATCTATCTGTGTTCTGGAGAGAGGGAAATCAAAATTGAAGTGGTAGCCTAGCAAATCAGATGTTACCAAAGTGATGTTTTGGAATATCCTCTGTGTTTCCTCCTCTTCCTGTTTATCTGGTAGAGGCTGAATTTGGTATTTTAATTGCTCAGAATTTTGGCTTTGTGTTCTAGGTCTAGCAATCATGATTTAGAATAAAGTATGATCTCACGCTGAAGGCTATGTCACCTCTCTTTCAGATGCTAGTTTTAGCACTTCTGAGGGGGAGAACACATTTTTATTTTTAGGCTTAAATCTATAACAAATGACCCAACTTTAGTATTTTGAACCTGGCAGCATTTTTACAGAGGCTGCTTACTTTTCACTAATATTAAAACAAACAAACAAACCTGTTCACAAATTGAAATCTAAAATGTTTATTGATGATGGCAAATTAATGACTTTGGGAATTAATGATAGTCACATTGGAAAGAGAATATACTCCCTGGTGGGGTGCTTGGAATTATGAACGAACTTCTTTTTGTTGCTCTTCATTTCTTCCACTGAATATCTAACAACACTGTTTTCAGAAGTAACTGAACTTGCAGAAATAGCTCATGAAGTCATTTTCTATTAAAATGGTCTGCACTTTGTAGAATAAATACTCTTTAACTAGGACGATATTAATATATGTCTTTGACAGCAACTGCATTGAGAAGACAGCCTTTGCAAAACACTTTTGTCATCCATCCAAGTATGGGTCTTTTATGACAGACTGTTGTGTATCTGAAGGAGCTATTGTGTCAACAATGAGCATCATAATGAGTCTCAAATCTGACTCAATGGAACAAATGTATTTTAATGGCATGCATTTTACTTTAAAAGGATGTACCAAAATAGAGTGAGAGTCTGAAAGCAGGGCATTATTTTATAATGAAAGCCTAATAATATATGGGTAGTTCTAGCTAAAGGAAGAGTGTCACTGGGAATGGAAATTGACTTAGGTTGGATAAAATCACTCCCATCAGCAAACCACAAATACTAGAGAAGAGTTATCTGCAGTCGTGCAGGAGGGAAAATTAAAAGGGGTACAGACACCCAGGAATTTCCTTTATTGAAGTTCACCCAGATGAGATGCCGGATTAAATGGGGCCTACGACTCCCTTCTGTGGCTTTCAAAACACCTAATGACCTATTCTGGGTTTGGGAGTTCACATTTACTAAAATGCCACATAAGCAATCCTGGAATAACCAGTTTTTTTCCCCATGTTTAAATTCTCTTTATTAAGGATGCTGGAAGAGGTAAGTTTGGAGACTGAGATAAATTTTTTAGCATGCTTAGAATAGTGCTTAAGGGGTATATTTTAGAACCAGGAACCCATCTTGAATGTGAATGGTGACTGTTTTGTGCTAACAATTTCCTTTTTTTTATTGACTTCATTATCTGTATGGAATTGATTTTTTTCAAAACTGTATCTCATTTGTATTTTTGCTAGGGAAATTTACATTTTATGGGATTATTGTACCATTACTATACTAAACATGTATGTTTAGTACATGTCCTGCATTTGTGGTTTTCAATTTATCAGGATTCTTGGCCTAGGGCATAGGAAACCCTGTTCAGGTATCCTTACAGATCAAAAAATTAGACATGTGATGTCAACCTGGGGATTATATTTTTATTACTGTCTGTCATGATCCACATATTTTTTGGGTGTTGTTGCATCTGCTAGCTAAAAACAGCAGCGACTCTGTTCCATCAAAGGCCTTTTAGGAAACAGAACCCCTCTGGCAAGATAAAATAGAGGAAACTCTAAGAAGAATGTGAGTCCTGGATTGTCACTTAAGATATTTTATTTTCTGGGCAGGGTTTCCTTTTGACCCAGTCACCATTTATGTCCCTTCCCATCTCCTCTTTCATGTTCAGATGCCGCAGTGTTGTTTCAGGTTTTCTTTTGCAAATTGCTTCCTTCATAATGCTAGTGTAGTTCTTTTCGCCTTCCTTTATTTTTTTTTTAAAGAATTATTCCTTTATTGTAAGATTTTTATTCATTTTATTTATTTTGCATAGAGGAAACAGGGTATAGGCCAGAGGTGGGAGTGAGAGGATTCACCAGAGACAGAGTCAGGAGCAGAACAGACAGACTGACTGAAATACACTTCTGAGGGGAGCAGCAGTGAGACAGGAGAGGTCTGCTGTGCCACATGGGTCAGCTGCCTGGCTGGGGACTAAACTCAGGCCCTTGCAGTGGTAGCACAGAGATTGATCCCATAGGTCATCAGGGAAGCCCCCTTTTCTCCCTCTTTTAGGGGCCTGCTGTTAGCTACGGTAGCTTTGTATAAGGCAGGGATGCCTTTTTGGAAATACTGGATGATTTGCAGCTTTTGAGGGTAGAGTCTAGAAAGAGGGAAATGACTATGAGAATGACAGTGGGCACTGTCAATTGTGTCTGCCCTTAGTGGATAGATATTTAGAGGCACTATGGTCTCCTGTGGAAGGAGTCTTACCCTGAAATGCCCCCATGGTATGAAGCAACTAGATGGTGTACAGATTTAATACAGAGTAGAAACTCCATGATCTGGAACTGAAGGGTGAAGAAGCTAAATGTGTATTTCTGTGTGGAGGGGAATATGATCTACCTTTAACAAAGTCATAAGGATTTTGGTGCAAGAAATACTGTTACAGGGTAACCCCAATGTGAAGTGGGGTGGCCTGACTGTGGGTCCTCACCTACATGCTTAAAAGGGACTTACAATGAGACTCAACTGCAGGCACACACAAAAAGGTTATTAAAGGGTTTATGTACAAAAAGAGGAAATGAAGAAAGGACTAATTCAGGGAGAAAGAGAGAGAGATACATTGGTGAATGCGTCCTACCAGTTCTGCTGAGCTGGGATCACAACAGCAAGCTGAAAGCCAGTGAAAAACCAAGGTACTCCCCCACCCCCAAGTCCACATGTCTAGTTTTATACCAAACCTGGCTGCTTAACTCCACCCTCAGTTCCCAGTTCCCAGGAATTCTCCCTTTGGTGATGATGCATTATGGGACTTATAGTCCTTGGTGGCTTGGATCGCTTTGGTCTGGTGTGGGAGTGGAGTCCATAAAGCTTGCTTATGGAGTTTGTTCAGGACATACTTTCCCCCAGTGGTACCTGCTCTTTGAGAGCTGCTATGTAGTGCTCCTCCGACCTGTTTTAAGAAAGTGGACTGTGTCCTATCCACCTCTGCATTATTTATGAACAATGCCTTCCCTTGAACACAGATGGCTGTGTCAGGATGAACTGAGCAGACACTCAAATGCTTGTTGAATGAGGGTGAAAAATTAAAGAGCCATCCTTATCGATTCCAAGTTCCTGAACTCTTTGCTCCTCTGTGTTCCATTATTTCCCCCCACTGAAAAGAACCGGGAATGTACAGATGATACAAAGAAGACATTCTTGTCAACTGGCAGCACAGAAAGAAGGGCAGAGGTTAAAGGGCGAGCAGGGGAAGTGAAGCTTAGGGGCTGAAGAGTCAGCCCAGGGCTGGTAGGTGGATGGGGAACTGTCTCTGGGTGTGCCCCCACCGCGAGGGGGCTGCTGGGAGGTCAAGACTAGGTCCATGCAAAGTCCCAGAGTGAGCATCTCTTCACCAAATACCAGATTCTTTTCTCTGTGAGCAGAAGGGAGTCTTTTGTTCTTTGGCACATGGGTACATTCCAGGGTCTAATATGGGGAGGTCAGATTGTTGAATGACAGCAGAGTCCATTTAAGGAAAAGACATCTTTGTTGAAAATGGAATGGTTCGGGTGACAGATGAGGCAAGGCAGATGTTGGTTTTCTGGGTCGCAGTATCTCATTAGCTAAAACGTCACAGGCATATAGCAAGTGCTTCATACCCAGTTTTTTCCTCCTAATTTAAATACTTTATTTAACAGTCACATGAACCATATTCATTAAGATCAAACCATTCCATCGTCATCTCATAAAATCTTCCACTACAGAATGTCTAATCTCAAATAATTTTATTTCATTATTATTTTTAATTAAATGTTTATTGATTTTTCATTAATTTACACTACCACGTAAATTTCAGGATTACCCCTTCACACCTCTATATGTACGTAAGCTTCACTGAACATGATTTTAATCTAAGACTCTACAGTGTAAGCTAAATCTACATAGGATGATACTATTTCCAATATATTAAACAAATTATTTACCTTTTTTGATATTATTTTTTTGAACAGGGAAGCTTTCACCTGAGCATCATCAAACACTGTAAAAGAAAGTCTAGTATTTAAGAACTAATCATTTAATAGTTTCTTATAAAAGACAAAGTGAGGTGATAATGGACTCCAGAAATAGAAACAGAATTTTTTTTAGTTCTTTAGTGTTTGGGGGTATAGTTAACTATGCTGTAGAGAGAGTTAAAGCTAAAACAGTAAAAAATATTGCATACCCATTTGTTGGGCACATGCTGGACAGACAACAATGTTTCGGGGACCTTACTTGCTATCTGTCTTACTCTAAAGGAGTATTAAGCTTTTTCTGGAGAGCCTCCCTAAAGAGTCACAACTATTCTTCCAGAGGAAAGCCTTCTACCAGAAAGTTTGTCTTATTGAAAATGTACTGGAATTGATTTCATTGTTGGCATTTTCTTTTTGCTCTTCAATTTAAGAATTTCGAGGTGCCTTCTGAAACTGTTGGGAGGAGAGGTACTCGTGTCTGGGTTAGACAAAGAATGAAAGTACTTCTGGCTAAAGTCCCTCCCTCCTTGCTTAAAACTACTCATTGGCACCAAAAACTCTTCTCTGTATCTTATAGACTGCAATTTATAATTTTGCATGCATAATCTGCCTGTGTTGATATCGGTGTGAGTTAATTCAGCCTCCTTTCCCAATACCTCATGCACCCATACATTTGTAATCCCGGATGGTGGTGCAGGAAATATTTCCAGCCTGGAGAAATGCTAAGGGGAGGAAGAGCTGCTTCTCCTGGTAAACTCTGGAATCCATGCTTCTGCTTTTCCTGGGACATCCCCAGGTTTACCTTTACAGTTGTTCAACCTGAGTTAAAGGTGAGATCAGAGTACATACGAGGAAATTGGAGGCACTTGGAAAACCTTTGCTTACAATTCATTAAATATTAACTGAATCCCAATGATACATTAGGCTTGATACTCTTGAGGCTGAAGGTATGAAAAAGGCAGCCCCCGGCCCCTGGAGAGCTCACAAAATGATCTTATTCTTCTGCAAGGGAAGGGAAGTTTCAAGAAGACACTAGTTTATGGATTCGTACTTGTTTTCTTTTTTGACGGTCTCGGTGCGAGGTACTTTACATACCTTATTCCCCATCTGCTGAGATGAATCCATTTAAGGAAATGAGAAAGATTTTATAGATGTGGAAACTCTGCCTTGAGGGTCTCAGGTTCCTCAGAGAGTGATGATCTGCCCAGACACGGTGACACTAACAAATGTTTTTTGGTTCAAACCAAACTTCTGTCTGTGACTACCAACTCTTTACTCCTTTGAGAAGGTCTTGGAACCCTTTGTGCTATGAAGGGAAGAGCTGAAAGAGCAGAGCCTGAAAGTTCTTCCAGGTCATTTTCTGCTTCCTCCTGGAATGGGTACATCCCTACCTGGGCCTCAGTGCTTCCTGTATGACTTGCTTAGCAAAATGTCTTGACTTTCTGATCGACCCTCAGTCATATTGTTTTTTTTTCTTCATGCAGGCAAACAATTCATGCGGTGTCAAGAAAGGACACTTACTTTATTTGCGGACACATCTAAATTTTCTTTAAATCATTAAAAGGGAATGATAATTTTCAGTACTCACCCCTCCTAAGTGTTATTTTCCCTTTAAGAATTCCAAGTTTAACATCATCTCCATGGACCACATTTCTCAAATGTAATGTGTAGATATAAGCTTGATCAATTGCATATTTTGATGAGCTAATAAAATGGCAAATGTCCCTAGCAGAAACCACTTACCAAAAAAGTATTTCCTATTCCTCCCTCTCAAGCACTATCTCTACAGTTTTCATCCTTTCATTTTGGGGTCAAAGTCCAAGAATAGAGAGGGGCTCTAAAATTTAGTTGTATTGAGTACTGTCTTCTTAAAGCTTGGCATGTTATGTTGAATATTATTTGCTCCTTTAAAATATATGCTGTTTTATTCAAGCATTTAAAAACTCATGGCTCCATTGTACATATTAATTGTCTCATCGGAAGTAAAAAGGAAACTGTCTCGCTCACATAATATTGCAAGACACATTTGAGTGTCGATGTGTATTATTGTTGAACAGAATGGATTCAGCACAGAAGTTTCTAGCTGCGATGTACTAGGAGTTGGAATTCCCATATGATTGAAAGGATGTGTGGAGTATTCTTTTGAGGGCTGCCTCACATATTTAATGTATAGCTTGTTTTGTCTGGGGACTGCTACTCAGAAATCTGCCATCTGTAGTGGGTGGCAACTGAATCTCAGTCTTGAGGAATTCATCTGTTAATTTTCTTTCTTTCTCTGACTTGATGACACCATTGTGGTTACTTCTCCTCCCTCTCCAATCAATAACATCTCATTTTCCATTATTACATCTTCAGTATATTGCAGTGGTTGCAAGCTGTTACATTTTCATTTTGGGAATGTGATGGCTGGAAAACTCTGTCTGGAGCAAGTAGAAGGAGTTCAGGTTCTCCAAACAGGGCCTGTCTTCCAGATGAATCTGTGAGTTGATGGAGGGGTAACTCCACCTGCTTATATGAGCTGAAATATAAGCTCACATAGTCCAGGTCAGTGTTTTATAAAGGTAGACCCTGGGCTCTGGGATGAAGTTACCTGCCAACATGGGGTGATAGTAACTCCTGAAATTCTGGAAAACTCAACATGACTGTATCTCACTCCACTCTTTGCTACTAATTCTTTTAAGATTTATATTTGAAAGAATATCAGTGGATTTTAGAAGCAGTGTCTTACTTCTATTGGGATATCAGGAAAGAGATGTTTTATCTATTAAAAAAAGTCATGCAGAACTTTTGTCTGCCGTTCTTTTTCACTAAAATGTTGCAGTGTTAGACCTCATACAATGACTAGTCTTGATCTTTTGGCAAATGGAAGAAATCTCTTGATGGGTCATTTCCTATAATCTTGTGTGCTAGCACATCTGTAATGCTTTGGCAGATCTTTAATGGACCACTTTTTCTGTGTGGGGAGAAGGAGGTTCTCACTCTTTTCCAGTAGATTTCAGATTTAGAAAAAAGATAGCCTGTGTTCGAAAGTTGTATGGGAATCTTTCTTGGAAAGAAATGGAAGAGTTTGGTCTGGTGAGTTTGTGCTTACTTAGGACTGAACTGTAGCTGAATTTAGTATGGCAATACTGGTGACTGATGGATAAGCCCACCATGGAGGTCACTTTCTCCAAAAGCGATTTAGGATTGGGGTGTTGGTGAAAGGCCAGGGATGGAGTTTCTGAGCTTCTCCTTTCTTTTGCATTTCCACTTGCTTCTGTCTGGGGACCAGTGTGTGGTCATGGGTGGCTCTGGACTGGTGAACTATGAGAGAATAGTTCTGTTGGCCTCCTCACCACTTTCTGTTTCAGGAAATTTTGTCTTTGTGTAGTTTGGGTTAAAAATGCAAATAAGCGTTCATTTCCTTTTACAAGATGCAATATTATGTTACTTTCCACAACAAAGAAATATCCTTATGTGGATGTTTGTTACAAAGGAAAGGGTTGAATTGATTTCATTAGTAACAATGAGGGCCAATCTTGTAGTATCCATTACTTCTCTCTCACCTTCTTTCCTCTCTTATGCCTGTACCTTTCTAGTCTATTCTATTCCTCTGTTGATTTTGCCTTCATAATGTTTTTGTGTGAGTTTCCATATCTAGGACATCCCAGAGGTTTCTCATTGCATAACCTGAAACCACCCCCCTCACCTCCCTAGTTCATCTCAAGAGCTCCTGTTGAAATAGCTTAAAATCCTTGTGTTCTGTGGCCTCAACAGTTACCGCATCTCTGTTCCTCAGGTATCTCTTCTGTAAAGTAAGCAACATCCTGGTACCTACCTCATGGGTCCTTATGGGTTTTAGATGAGTTAAAATATGTAAAGCACTCAAGGAGGTCAGATGCACACAGCTGGGGCTTTGCCGGTGTTAGCTGTATTTGTTGTCATGTGACTGCTCATTTCCCCATCCACAGACAAGTGAAAAACTCTCAGAGGGCTGGTGTTAGTGTGGGGTAATGGCAGTGTGGCTTGAAGCAGGCCTCCCTTAGCCTGTATCTCTCCTGCCTTCTCCCGCAGTACCAGTCTTCCCCAGCAGCCTGGTGGGTTCTGAGGCCCTCCTTTCACTGTGACTGCTGGGTCCCACTCAGGAAGGTTTCTTCCCTCATATCTTCCTCCCTGAGGAAATCTCTCATGCCTGGGATTAATTCCCTAACCAGTCCGTCATCTTCTGTATTTGAACATCTCCTATGCTTTCTTCTCTCTCTGTTACTTTCTATTCTTCCCTTCCCTTCTCTCCTTTCTCTGTTAATCTTCTGCCTCCCTGACACATTCACATCTTTATTTTATTAGTAAAATCGCTTGAACAATGTAAGGAAGGTGATCTTTGATCATATTTCTGGAGGTCTAACACAGAGCAAGATTGTGAAAACAGAGGACTGAATGTCTTTAACAGTAAGAATAATAGGCAGAAAGGACCTAGAACTCACTCTGGTGGGTGTGTAAAGCAGAAGGTGCTACAAGATTATGAAAACTTAAGGTGATGAACACAATTCAATGGTAGAGAGGCATAGTTACAGGAAGAGGATAAACAGATGTATTTTGGACAAATATAGCACTTAAGATTTTGCTCAGTGATGTCAAAGAGACTCCACCTTCATTTTGTGGAAAACTGATATTAGCAATTCCAGAAAATGATACCCACTTCTTTTGACATATGCATGCATGTATGTGAGCATGCACAGATGCACATTCATATTTTAAAACAGAATAATTTACTCGGAACTTGCTAAATTTAAATAGTGTATATCGTTAATCTTAGTGAGATATTTTCGTGCATGTATTTAAATGTTCTTGCGAAGCATAGCACGCCATTTTTTAATAAACTTTTTGCTTCTCAGTGTACTTTTGTTCAAATTCCCTGTAAATCTTACTAATAATGAAGGTGAATTAAACAATGTCCTGCCATTCTGATCTACTGGTTCAAGATCTGGTTTATAGGTCTTGTCTTCAACTGGTTCTTTGCGATAAAGCCATGCATGTCAAATTTTTTTTTAATAATGTCATCTAGTAATTGATGACACATTGAGGTTTGCAAGTACATGCTAGCCAGAGCTGAAGATATAAAAAGTAGGCCTTACATGGCGTTCTCTTTTAGCATGTTGGGTAGTAATTCTTTCTTTTTGAAGCAAGTGGAGACCTCACTGAGAAGGGTAAGGTATTTCTCTGTGAGGCCAGTGGTAGTCATTTGGATTCAAGAGCAGATGCTTAGAAATCAGCTTATTGTGGGAGAGTTCAGGGTAAATACACATCTTCCCCCTTTTCTAACTGTCACCTTCCTTTCTGCCTACAATGTCCATTGATGTTGAGCTGGTGAGAGTGGATAAATAATTTATGTCCTAGTATCAGCTTCTTTAGAAACCCATAAAGATTTCTTTAAGGGTTTGGATCTAAAATCTTTCTGAATTAAGCCCTAAATTATTAATAGTGTGAAACTAGTGTATATTTCTCGCCTGTGGTGTATGTGCTGCTATATTTTGAAATTGAATGATTTGTGGATCTCTTTCCCAGTTGTTCCTCTTTTTGGTCTAAGGCAGGAGGAAATGGAAACAACATGGAGGAAATGGAAAATTCTAGGCCTTTTTACAAGCACTACAAGCTGTCTCTTAAGGCACTGATAAATTCAGTAGACAAAAGGTGTTAGTGTCTTAGACCTCAGTTTTCTGATCTTGAAAATCTGGAGATGCACTGAAGATTCTTTCTAGCTGCAAATTCTGTAGTTCTGCCTTTTAGAACCTGTGTGGAATTTATAATATTTATGGGAACTAAAGTTGAAGGCACTAAGAAAGGGCAGAAATCAGGTTATCATTCTCAGACCTGTATTTTCAGCCTAGACTCTGCCAGTACAAACCTTGTTATAATCACAGTGTGGAAAGATATGATGTCCCATTATTATTTCTTTCACTTGAGAACGCTTCAGCTATATAGATCTATCAGAATGGTTGTTACACAAGTGAGTTTCCCTCCTATCCATCAGAAGAAGAAAATCCATCACAGTTTTGACTACTTTTCCTCTCCAAGAAAATGATCTTTAGGAGAATGACATGTAATAGAGACTTTATAATTCTTAAGGCATTGGAGAAACTGCATCTGAAATAAAGTCAATACATGATGCAGTAGTTTATTTACATTTACAATACTGAATGGCAAAGCATTCTATCAAAGACTTGGAGGCCAAGTACATCCCAGAGTTACAAAAAATAAATGGATAGACTATAATAGAAATATGGGTATAATGACTGTGTATAATACCTAGTTGTGGTTCAATTACTCTATCTATCTCATCTCCACTAACAGAGTGAGGTAGATTCATGAGAGGTTAAGAAATATAGATATTAAGGTTGTTATGTTTAGAGATTTCTTTTTTTGTTCCACTCCATAATCTAAATTTAAATTATAATGGTAACCAGGCAACTTTGAGGAACAAAAGTACAATCTTACCCTTCTTCTAGTTTTATTTTGCACTCCGTTTTATAGGTATAGGTATAAATTATGAGTTGCTATTGTATCTTTTTGGAGAATTCCTTTTGAAAATGCTCTGTAGCAGTTTACATAGTGTGGAAATTGCTGGTCCTTGAAATTTAAAATAATTGACCAATAAAACCAAATGAGCATTAACTCTTTTTGTTGGTGTAAATTATACATTTCTTAGTTTCTTCCAGGTTATTGGTTTATTTTTGAAAATGGAATCTACAGAACTCCATTATTTGCATCAAGATTTTAAAATTTTGCCATGAGTTATCCTGTGTTCATGCATACATATCATCAAATATATATACACAATATGTATATATACATAACATACATATACATTTATTTATACATAATATGTATATGCATCAAATCATCATTTTGGGCATGTGAAATTTATACATGAATGTTTTGGAGATGTGACTGTTTATGTCAATTATGTCCATACAATTAGGAAACAAGATTTTTATTATGAGAGGATGTTTCAGATAGTATTAATTTGCTTAATAAAAATTTAAACTGATAGTTATTTCTAATTTTATCTCTTTTCTATTTTTTTGATTGCATCTATATATTCTTCTGCCAGCTCTTAGATTCACTTCCTATTTTAATGCTTTTCAGTTTTATCTATTCTTTTTGATGTGATCTTTAATTTTTCATTCTCCTCCAATTTCTTACTATATTCCTAAGGCCCCCATTCTAAATAAGGTGAGATCAAATTTACAGGTCAACCTAAAAGCCACTGGCTTATCATCCTTTCCCAGAAATAGAGGGTCCTTGAACTCTCCACTGGTTCTCTTTCTTTTTTTAAAAAAGATTTATTTATTTATGCATACAAGAGCTGGGGTACAGGCCAGAGGTGCAGGGGAGGTGAGAAGATTCACTAGAGACAGAGTGGGGAGCAGAACAGGTAGACTGAGTGAAACACACACAGCTGAGAGGAGCAGTGGGTGAGGCAGGAGATGTCTGCTGCGCCATGTGGGTCACCTCTCCAGCCAGCTGCAGGGATCGAACTTGTGCTGCAGTGATTGTGGTCTGCTTCATAGTGCGTTGCTTAACCCACTGCGCCACCAGGGTGACCCCTCCACTGGTTCTCTTTCTACTTCATTCTCCTGAAAAAGGATGTAGGAAATTGTTTGCTTTCTGTCTGTCCGCTGTTTCCCACGTCTGCACTCACCACCTTCAATGCCATTGCTGCGATAGTTCACAGTCGCCTCTACTGTCTTGGTTTCAAAAAGGCACTGCTCTCTCCTTCATTTTTAAAAAAGATTTTATTTACTTATGTGTACAAGAACTGGGGTGCAGATCAGAGATGCGGGAGGTGAGAGGATTCACCAGAGACAGAATGGGAAACAGAATAGGCAGATTTACTGAAACGAACTGCTGAGTGGAGCTGGCGGGTGAGGCAGGAGAGATCTGCTGCACCATACGTGGGTCAGCTACCTGGCTGGGGATCCACCTCTTGCCACAGTGGCTGGCAATAGCTTGATAGCGCTAAGACTTTAACCCATGGGCCACCAGAGAGGCCCTGCTCTCTCCTTTATCACTCAAGTCAAACTTGGACATAGGCCTTTCCCATCATTCCTCCAAGAGTTCAAAATTGAAGCTATAACATTTAAGATGACTGGATTAAAACTTAGGTTAATAGAGAATTATGGCACAGAGAGTAACTCAGCTAATTGTGAGATAGAGTCATGTGGGGATCACAGCCCAGATTATTTGCAAGGTTTTGTTTTTCGGTTAGTGCATTCCTAGGCTCTGGCTGATTCCTTAGGGGTGAAAGTCAGTCTTCCCCTTCATTCATGAATCCATACTCTTGAGAGTTCAGGCCAGGCCAATGTCTCAATAAGAATTAGAGGGAAAAAAGTGGGAGTTAGTTTCTCAGACTAAGGCATTTTTTCTTTTGTTTTCCCTTTCACGATCTTCTTCTTTCCAGGATGTCTGATGGAAAGAATATATATTTCCATCAAAGGAAATGTCACTACTTACCCAGAGTATTATTAGTTTAAATATAGCTTGGCCAGACAACTGCATAATTCAGTGACTTGTAAGTTTCTAGCTCTGTGTACACAGGCTTTGAGTGACTTGTGCCCCATGAAGCTGCTCATAAATCGTGTGGGTGTATGCCTTTTCCTGGGGAGCAGATCCACATGCTTTTTCAGACTGTTAAGGTGATCTGACATTTCCCCCAAAATATTAAGAATCACCTCAGCAGTCTGCTTCAAGTTTGGATTAATTGAGTAGGACACCCACAGTTTCCACTAGATGAGCTTCACCTTCAGTCTTTCCTTCATCAGCCCATAAAGATGAAGCTTTCGTGCCTTCTCTCCAGACGTCTGTGTTTTTGCTTTTGATTGTCTACAGAAAATTGCTCTGATGCAGATAATTCCCTGGAGTACTGTGTGGGAACCATACAGTTCAAGTGCATTCTTGGACAAGAAGCATTTCACCAGAATGAGCTAGAGATACAATATTGCTAGTCTTTATGGCCACAGCCATACCTAAAATGGTAACTATCTTCATTTTATAAGAGATCTTTGTGTCATCATTAAACTGACTGGCTGTCTTCCTAGGATAAAATTGTCAGTGTTATGGGTAGAATTTTGAACGTCTTAAAGTCAAGATTTATCCAGGTGAATTCTTATACCATGCATGCACCTGCTTCCCCCAGCAATCTTTGCAATATGGAAACTTCTCAGAGGCACCTGCTCTAGTTATCCAGTGGAGCAATGATGGTAGCAGAAGATTTCCTTTTTCCCAGCCTTATTTTGCTCCAGACAGCTCATTATGTTACATTTGGAATCCAGACATCTACCCTGCTTGGTGTTGGATTCCATACTTCCTCAACAGTTTTCTAGGATTCTGGCAAAATCCCTCTTTCTTTTCTGAAATTGAAGGGCAGGTTTGCATGGTATTGAGCTCAGTTTACGATTCCTGGGAATCCCTTTATGAAATGCTATTTCTTTTTATGTGGGACTCATTGACTCTTCTAAACAATGCATGGAGGTTCTTTCCAGTCTGGGCTAATGGTCAGCTGTAGGAATGGGATAAAATCATTTCCACCAGGATTGCAGCTCTGAAAATTGGGGACCAAGGCAAATAATCTTGATTCCTACCTGCTAAGATTAAAATAATGTTCAAGGAAGACTTTTTAACTGGGCCTTTCCTCCTGCCTTTGCTGTCTACCTCCCAGCATAACATTTAGTTTGAAGTACGATCTCTGCTTTGCCTTTTCTTTTTTTTTTTTTAAAGATTTATTTATTTATACATACAAGCACTGGGGTACAGGCCAGAGGTGTGGGGGGGGTGAGAGGATTCACCACAGACAGAGCGGGGAGCAGAACAGGCAGATCAAGGGAAGTACACTGCTGAGGGGAGCAGCGGGCACAGCAGGAGAGGCCTGCTACACCATGTGGGTCCCCTCCCTGGCCGGCAGCAGGGATCGAACTCGTGCTGCAGTGGCTGCGTTTTGCTTCATAGTGCGTTGCTTAACCCACTGCGCCACCAGGGAGGCCCCTGCTTTGCCTTTTCTTACTGTTTCTCTCTTTTGTGACTCTCCTTGCAAGAGGTGAGTTGTGGGGCTTTGGAAACAATCTACTTGATGGTTTCTAACAGCATTATTAAGTGTGGAAAAAGGAAATCCCAGAAATGTGAATTTGGGCCACCCACCTGGCCAGATGGTCCATTATTTCAGGTTAATGTGGTTTCCTGCTTATGCACCATCAGTGAAGATAGTGAACTCCTCTCACTTTCTACCCTGGTATTTCTGAATCTACCCAACATCCGCACAGGGGTAGAAAAACTCTCTGGATTGTGAATATGCCTGCTTCTCATCGTAGGTGCTTGTGATGAGATTTCTCCTCTATTGATTTCTTTCCATGAGTGTTTTATAGGCAGCTAGGGGCGAGAAGTCTCAGACAGTTTACTGTTATGTCATTCCACCTGCAATTTTGAAATTTTTTATGAAGGATGATCCCACAAATTTGCAGTTAGTGATCATTTAGACGTTAGTAGCTAATTTAACCAATTTAAAACAATGTCTTTCCTGCTGAGTTTTTGAGTATAAAATGTAACAGAAAGGAAATATAAAATTTATAGCTGGGAGTGAAAAGTCTCAGAAACTTCACTATTATATCATTTCATCTGAAATTTTGCAATTTTTTATCAAAGGTGATTTCACAAATTTGCAATTGGTGATCATTTAGACATTGAGAATTTAACCCATTTAAAATAATGGCTTTCCTCCTGACTTGTAGAGTTTGAAACTTTTTTTTAGGATTTATTTATCTATGCATATAAGAACTGGGGTACAGGCCAGAGGTGTGTGTGTGTGTGGGGCGGTTTGAGAGAATTCAACAGAGACAGAGCAGGAAACAGAACAGGCAGATTAGCTGAAATACACTGCTGAGGGGAGCAGCGGGTGAGGCAGGAGAGGTCTGCTGCGCCATGTGGGTCACCTCTCTGGCTGGGGATCGCACTCGTGCTGTAGTGACTGCTTCATAGCGTGGTGCTTAAGACCTTGTGCCCCCAGGGAGGTCCTAGAGTTTGAAACTTAATGAAAGGAAATATGAAATTAGTCAGTGCACAGTAGAGTTTAAGGTGAACGAAATTTTCAATTTAACATCAGCTTTTAAGGGTCCCAGTAAATTGCTTTATTTTATATCGGATTGAAATAATTAGTTTCCATTATTAACAGCTTAGTCTAAAGCACAGTGTATGAGAAGAAATACCATTTCATGATAAACCATTCTGGACTTCAGTATCCCCTCAGACCTATGACTTTGAATTAGTCCCATTGTAGTATTGTTCCAGAAGCCGAGATTGTAATTTTGGCCAAAGTCCATCGGGAGGATTGACCCTTGCTTGATCCTCAATCTGGATGGGTAGTTGGAGGCTCCTCACCTACTTCCTTGCCCTTGGAATGTTTGTTCTGCCTAACTGGGGCCTGAGAGAGTGATATGACTGAACCTTACTTATTTATTTTTAAAGATTTATTTATGCATTCAAGCACTGGGGTACAGGCCAGAGGTATGGGGGGTAAGAGGATCCACCAGAAACAGAGTAGGGAGCAGAACAGGCAGATGGACTGAAATACACTGCTGAGGGGATCAGTGAGTGAGGCAGGAGAGGTCTGCTGCACCATGTGTGTCCCCTCCCTGGCCGGCAGCAGGGATCAAACTCGTGCTGCAGTGGCCGCAGTCTGCTTCATAGTGCGTTGCTTAACCCACTGCACCACCAGGGAGGGCCCGACTGAACCTTATTAAGGCATCTAGAAACTTAAGATTCTGGTGACTGGGTGTAGAGAGCTCCTTCACTGGGCTTGCTCAAGACAAGCCTCAGGTGTCAGTTCCCCTGCTTGTTAAAATTGCTACCCTCCACTCTGTGTGGCCTGCTTCTTCCATCAATCGCCTCTCGCCGTTGGTGTACGGAGACCAGCCTCACATCTCACCTGGGGAACTCCCAAAAGTTGTGAGTGAACAAGAGGGCAGTCACAGGAATCAGGCCCCTGTGACTGATGAGCTGCCCACGGACTTCTGAGGTGGCACAGCGGGGCTGGCGCTCTATTCCATGTGGCAGCGGGAGGCTGAGCTTCTGTGCCTCTGTTTTGCTGGTCGGGCCTGTGCATGTGTCTTTTCTGAGGTGTGTTTTTCCTGGTATTTGTTTTTATCAGTTGGTGCCGGCCTTGATCATTTAGATTCTTCATTGCAATCTCCCTGATAGCTTTGTGTTTTAGAGGTTTTTTTCCTATTATTTCCTGTTTCTCACAGCTGCGCGTGGTAATGCCTTGGGGAATGGGGTCTTGGGCTGCGATCGTGAAAATATCATAGACCAGGGCCCTTGAACAAGAGGGTGTTTGCCTCACAGTACTGGAGGTTGGGGAGTCCAAGGTTAAGGCATTAGTTCCTGGCCTTTAAATTGCCACCTTCTCTGTGTCCTCATATGGCCAGAGGTGTAAAAGAACACTCTGGAGCCTGTTTATAAGGGGACTGATTCCATACCTGAGGGCTCCACCCTCCTGACACAATTACCTCCCATGCCCCCACCTCCAAGTACCAGCACACTAGGGATTACATTTTAACATATGAAATTGAGGGCAGATTGGGAAGTGATGCACAGGCTTTTGCGCCACTGGCCTCTGTGGCTGTCACCTGCGGCCTTGATTGCAGGGGCGCTTGGGAGCATGGGCTCCAGGCATGTGTGCCTAATGGTGGACACCTGGGGTGTGGTGTGGTAGTGCATGAGTGGGCGCACCTGAGCAAGAGATGGGCTTTAAGGGCAGTGTCCCTGTAGGGTAAATGGAAGAGTGATCAGGTTTTTCCGCCCTCCCACCATTGTTGTGATGATGGACACCTGCGGTCCTGCCCGCATGCCTAATGGCGGCACCTCAGGTAGGGTGTGGGCATGCGCAGGTGGGCGCACCTGGGCTGAGACGTGGCGTACAGGGGTTGCATCATGAGGACGCCAAGAGAGACCAGGAGAGAGAGGGAGAGCCCAGAGAGTGAAGATGCACTGGGGGTGAGGAGGCCTGCCAGCCTTCTGCCCCCCACTCCCAGCACCCCTGCCTGCCAGGTACCTGGTCACCTCTTATGTAAAAATCAATAAAAGCCTGAAAAAGCCACCGAGGGCTCTGAACCCCTCCTTGACCCATCTGCTCGGAATCATTGAGAACTTGCTCTGTGCCCCTGCTGGCACCACAGTCACGGAGGACGAGAATGACTATAAGAGGAAAACGTGTAGTATAGCTTTTCAGGGGGCCCAAGTTGCTGTCTCCCTGCTGGCTTGTTCTCCCTGTGCAGTATTAGAAAGCCTGTAGGGATGATGCCAAGGGCTCATTGGTCCTCTTTTAAGCTGCTTGAACTGACAGTGACCCGGCCCAGCCTGGGATGGTTGCAGAACGGGGTGATACAAACATTCAGTCTGCAGCAGATCCGTCAACTAGCGCTCTCTGCCCAAGCTTGGATGAGATTGAATTCATAGAGAGCTAAAACCAAAAGGGCATTTCCATGCCATCCAGTCCTACCCAGGCGTCTTCAGATTGAGGCCTAGAAAGTTTTGGTGATTTTTGACAAGGGTCCTGATCTCTGCTTTCCTTTTCTCTTCTCTAGTCTTTCTCTCGCTCTCCCCTCTCTCTGGGCTCTCCTGGCATTGTTAAGACATGCTGTGTCTCAGCCCAGGTGGGGCTCAGCCCACTCGCGCATGCTCACACCCTGCTTGAGGTGCCCGCCATCACGCATGCGTGCAGCACCGCAGGCGCCCATCATCATTGACATCGGTGGCGGGAGGGTGGAAATGCCTGACAGTTTTCACTGACCCTACATGGGGATTCCTTTCATGAAGAACAGTGCCTAACCATGTCTTCCTTCTACTGCCAGTACCTATTTCTGTGTCTGGACTTTTATTTATTCATTCATTTTAATGTCTATTACATCATCCTTCATATTTGTACAATGTACGATTTGTCTGTGAAATTCCCACCACTAATTACCCATGCACCACCTCCATAGTCCCTTGTGCTCTTCCCTCCCCTGTCTTGATCCTTCTTCCTCCTCCTCCCCTACAGAATGTCTGATCTATAGTTGCCTGATGATTTTGACTTTCACTTTATTATGCTTTCTACCCCCACCCTGCCCCGATCCCTTATTTGGTTCCTCTACATTCCTCCTATAAGTGAAACCATTCGATATTTTTCTTTTCTTTCTGGCTTATTTCACTGAGCATAATCCCTTCTGGACTTTTAATCATCTGGATTCACATGGCACTTAACTATATACCAAGAACGGGGGTGTTTATCCTCTTCATAAGCATCCGAGCTGTAATGTAGATTCTTCTTTTGAGGGTTTGCCTTAGTTTTAATACACTAGTTGCAGCATTTGCAAGGAATCTGTTGAGCATTTTCAAATAGAAACTATTGATTGATTTGAAGTCCAAATGCCATTTTTGTCCCTTAAAGTATATGAGACATTGGAGTTTGAGGGAACTAGGCAACCAATGCATGGGCACATTTATTTTGAAATTGGTTTTGGTGCAATTAACAAAAGGTAAAGAAACAAAAAGCCCTTTCTGAGAGCTTGGCTAAGGTCCTAGAATTTGTCCACTGGCTTTGCAATATGCTTATACTATATAGCATATCTAGTATTCTCAGCCCCTGTTCTTGGCTTCTTCAACTGACTGAGTTAAAGATTAAAGAAAGAGGATTTTTTTCCTAGTTACTCAGGGATTATATCATGGTAAATATTTGAAAATAATTTTTAAGAATTATGGTAAAATAGACACACTATTAAATGCTACCATCTTAACATTTTTAAGTGTGTAATCCAGAAGCAATGAATATCGGTACAACCATCTCCACCATCGTTTTCCAGATCTCTTTTCACCTTGCAAAACTTAAAATCTGCACAACAAAATACTATGCATGTGCAAGTAGATTGATAAAGCTGAAAGAGTAAAATTCTTATGCTGGAAGGTGTAATGGTGACCTACCATGATTCATTTTGGAGTTTCCACTTCTTCAGCATTTCAAAATCTTCCACTAACACTTCCCTGATGTTTTATTATAAATATCCTTGTTTAATATTCAAAACTCATGTGAGGTAGACATTAATATTCCTATTTTATAAATGAAGAAATTGCAGTGATACTAGAGAAACAGTAATGAAGGAATACAGAATCCTAGTTTGGTGATGTTGTCCTTAAATTATTTCCATCCTCTGAAAGATTCTGACTAATATTCTGTCTCTCACTCTCTCTTTAGGGGATGGAGTAGGTGTCGAGAAGGTAGATTTTTCAAGTTTTATTTTAAATTATGGGTCTTGCCCTAACAACAGACAGTCTTGTTCATAACCCTGGGCATCCCATCAGCATAGGGATTATAGTGCTTTCCCTAAACACTTAGTAGCTGCAGCAGATGTCTATTCAAATATTACTTTGAAAAATGCCTGGAATTGTATTTAAATTGCTTCAATTATTCACTAATTAAATTGCAGATTGTTTCTCCTGGGGAATTTTGCACTAGGCTGAGTTTCTTCAATTGTTTGTGTTGGACAATGGCAAAATAAATCTTCTGCATTGTGGCTTAGTGAGAAATCCTGCTGAATGTGCTAAATAAGTTCACAATCATCCAACAGCAGACTTTCCTTTTCTTTAAAAAGCAATCTTTTCTTTTTCTGGCAAGTCCGAGCATGGACAGAGAGTGGGTCTTTTGAGTTTGTTTTTGTGTATTTTGATTCTGGTGCTTAAAATACCTGGAGGGGGTCTTGGATACAGTGGAGGCCCATTTGTTCTCTTGAGTTGTGTCAGCCTCCATGACCTGCAAGGATTTTTACCAAGAACAGCACAATGGAATTCAGATGTTTTAAGACCACATGTGTTTCTCACACGGTTGCCACAATTTACATCTTTGCTCTGTCTTTCCAAAAGATTGGGTATAGCCACCGGAGTGCCTAGGACTTCATATCTTGATGCCTTGCTGTTGCATTTGCAGACCACTCGCCTGTGTGGTATTTGCAATCACAGAGCTTAGGGAATGAAAAAAAATTGAGGACAAGGAATGAGGTATAAGAGTGACTCAGTCTCCCTGCAAACCAGGAGCTTGTCACAGCATGCCTCTGATATTCCTGAGCAGAAATGCTTGCTTGCTCTTAAAATGTCATTCCCACTCTCTTAAGAAACAACAAAAAGAAACCTGCACAATAATTTCATGCTAATGTTCGCAGATAATTGAGATGATCTTGTGCCCCCCACATGGTCATTACCTGGTAACCTCATTGCCCAGCTCACTCATTCCTTTAGTTGATGACAAATGCCTATTGAACACCTACTAAGTTCTCCTTTTACAAGGATACATTGTAGGAAACTTTTAAAAACGAAACCCTCTTTGCTGTCCATTTCTAGAAATATATTTATCAGAGTTTTCCATAACTGTTTGAGTGAAAACTTTGTCAATAATTGATTATTTCATTGAATATTCATTTCTTCTGGAAACTACCTGACCCCCATGAGCACTAAGTTTGGAGCAGCCAGTGTGTCTGCCAAGTCTTCCGCATACATTATCATATGTGTCCCTTCTGACCTGGTCAAGAAGGTGGTATCAGCATCTCCCCATTTTACAGATGAGGCAAGTGAAGCACAGGGAGGTTCAGAGACTTTGTCAGACATCATTGCAATAATAAATGGTAGATCTGGGATTGTGTCCTTCCTGTGATATATGTGCTCTGGATTTTTACAAGGCAACATTAGTTTTTTTCAGGACTATTGCCGATATTAATGCTATTTAGACTTAAGAACCCTTGTGGTAACAATTCAAGCATATGGATATTAAAGACAATCTCAGATAGAATGTAAGAATTTAGTTCATTTCAGTTAACTGGCAGAGCTGAAGTAGGAGAACTGTAGAGCTACCAAAATATTGGATGGAAACTGAATGCTTTTTCAAATCAAGAGCCTCTGAGTGACCCTAGACAGTTGGCGAGAAAGAGTTTGTCACTAACATAAATAATCAGGAAGAAGTGTTGGATGTGTTTGAAACAACCCAGAGATTTCCACGTGGAGCTGTTGAGAAAAGAACGGGGAGTGTGAAGAAATGAAGGTTGCTTGATGTCCAAGATAAAATAAGGGATGGATCTTAGCACCACAGATGGAAACTGCAGCAGCAAATAACAGAACCAGAGAAGAGACATTTCCATCTGGATTCATTCAGCAAACGATGTCGGAGAACTACAACAATGAAAGTAAATAAATCCCCATTAGTTATGTCACACCAAAATGCAGGACAAATCCAAAATGGACTCTTCATAGACACATTTCTATATTGAGACACCCTCTGTCCTATAAATGATTTTGTAGGTAAAGAGCTGATGATTAATTTATTTAAAAAGTTACAAATTCTTCTCTACACACAATGTCATACCAATTTATTATTGGGCATAAATTCTCCTAGTCGGTGTTTGGAATGAGATGTATTTTGTCCTTAATATGGTTTTCCGATGTTAGTTTTAGGAGATTTTATGGTCGACGCAGTTGTGTTGTTTTTTTAGCTGTACCGCAGTGTCTGAGAAATGCTGAGATAGTTCAGGAATCTTTTGTAGGGTAGTGAATGAAATCAGGATGGTGAGAGATTTATAGGTCAGTAGGAATAAAGTTTTTCCTATTTATTTCTGAATGTCAAGTCACAGTGACCTACTTTTTTTGTTCTTATCTTTTTCATGATTCAAATTTTTGAGGCATAAATTATTTGGGAGCTTTTTCTCTTCCTTGCTGCCTCTTTTTCATTCATTCATGCATTTATTTATTTATTCATTTATTTATTTATACAAGAATTGGGGTACAGGCCAGAGGTGTGTGGGGTAGATTCACCAGAGACAGAGAGGGGAACAGAACAGGCAGACTGAGTGAAATACACTGCTGAAGGGAGCAGCGGGCAGGTGAGGCAGGAGAGGTCTACTGCGGCATGTGGTTACCTCAGCTGGGTGGAGGATGTTTGCGGATCATATCACAATAAAAACCAAAATAAAAGATCAAGATGTTGTTCTCGAGTTTTAAGGTCTTTGACCAAGTTATTTGGATGATTTTTCTAGAGGTTCATCACCAGGCTGGCCTTGCTGCTCTGTTTCCCTGTGACTAAGATTCTGACAATGTGGATGCATTTGTGGGGCCTGTGGAGCCCACACTGGTTTGCTGGGAAGTCCTTTCATTTGCTAGATGGTGAGTTCCTGGTCTTTGCAAAAGGAGGGGGTAGGAGGTGCCTTTTTTTGGAATGACCCCCAACTAATCACCAGTGTTTTGTGGATAAAATCTGAGTTCTTTATGGTGTAATTTCCAGTACTGCATATAACCAGGCATTCATTCATTAATTCATTCATTACAAGAAATATTCATTGAGCATCTACTATGTGCCAGGCCATTGTACTAGGTGTTGGGGACACAACAGTGAAAAAACAACAACAGACAAACTCTGCTTTCATGGAGCTTTTGTTCTAGTAAAGTGGTGGTTCTCAAGTAGGTTTGCTGCCTCTTTTTGTAGGATCTTGGTATACTGGCCCTCACCTGCAAAGGTAGATCTTTTAATTTTATTTTGTATTAAAAGGCATCAGAAAAGATTTTGATATTTCATTAGATAATTTAAAGTTGTGTCGTATTTGTATACAGATAGCTTTCCTCACTGAAACTAGCAAGATTTCATTTATTTAGGAGTTAGTGTGTGTGTGTGTGTGTGTGTGTGTGCATGCATGCCCACACCACCTCACAGGCCCTTTTGAGAATTTCTTGAAAATAATGGAAGCTCACCCCAAGAAAAAAATCCTTATATTCACATTCAAGTAAGATATTTTTCATGCAATTGCAAATGATGGGTTCTGAATTATCAAAAATTATCTTGAATACACAAAAATATCTTGGCTTTGCACACTGGATATTTGTATATGCCCCAGAAAAGGTGGACTTTTGAGGTTGCATGAGACTTAGTAGGAGATTTGGCGGTTTCTAGATTTCAAGTGGGTGTACTATGGGTCACACCATTTAAGGTAGAGAGAGAACTTGAGTTTGAGAGTATGTTTCAAGGCATGTTGAGTTGGTGAGAAATGGGAATAGAAAGATATGACTATATGCGAATAATTGGCCTTGGGGATGGAAGCAGCCACTCCTTGTTAAATTCCTTTTGGCAAGACTTGAGTTTTGGATCAGAATTTCTTCTTGGAGTTTATTGCACTTACACTATTTCCCCTCGTCTACAGACTACCTAGCATAGGAAGAATTTCTCCTTATGGGAGAGACCTTACCTCACCAACTTCTGAATTGCTGTTGAAAGAATCACAGCCAAACAAACTTTGCAAACCTTGACCTAAAAGGAGCCAACATTATCATCTTGGACAACATTTACCATCCTGCTAGCAATAAATGATAAAATATCATAAAACCAAAAATGTGTCTTCATTCTCTTGTAAGTTCCAATAATTCCTTAACTATACCACTCATAGGAATTTCTAAGTCATGCTTTATAGTTGCCTTGGTTTGTTTACCAGACTAAATAACTCTAAAGTTAAGGTCAGGGATCTTTTCTAAAATAACTTCATTGTCCTTTTACTACCAAAGTAAGTCAAGCATATTGCTGGTATTCAGCAAATAGTTGCTGAGCAAATATTAAAAAAAAGTCAGATAGTGTCACTTTAAAGCTATAACATTCTTTTTTGAATTGTTTCCAAATCCTGGTCAAGTTGGAGCAGTTCAAGGTTATGTTGTCAGAGAACTGAGCCCTTTGCTTGTCATTATGACAATTAGTCTTGGAACTTACCCTAAGTATACAGAGCAAGTAAATTGTAGTTATTACGATTTTAGTTTTCCATTGATACTTATGAAGTATAGAATCATGGTGGATAGAATTAGTCAGATTATAGTCAGATTATTGTATGGCCTCAGTTGTGGGCAGGAATGGAGCTGCTTCATTTATTAAATCATTATTCATTAGCTACCATGTGCTAGGTATTATTTTATGCACCGAGAATATAAATATGAATAAGATATAAAAACTGCTTGTAAGCAACTTTAAACCTTTTAGGGAAGATAGATGCATGAGTAGTAATTGCATTATCTGATGTAGTAATTGAAAGATCTAATAGGTTAAGCGGCCTAAAATAAGAAATGAAGGACAAAGGAGGGACTAGATGATTCTGCTGGGTGGTATGGAGTATGTGTCAGTCACATGGATGGGGTGAGGAGTGGGCTGGAACGGCAACATTCCAACCAGGGGAAGAGCCTATGCAAAGCACAGAGGAAGGTTTGCAGATGTCTGAGTAGCATGCCTGGAATAGAGGATGTGAGGGCTGGGATGTGAGAGCCAGGGATGAGATGGAGAGGTGGTATGGAGAGGCTATGAGGGTGTTTAATTTCCCATGCAGAATGCTTGGATTTTCTCTGGTTGCCTTTGAGTGGGTGAAAGCAGGTACTGACTACCAGTGGTTTGTTTTTGTTTTTACTAGTAAATATCTACATACAAATCTCAATTCTTGCCTGGAATAAATAATAAGGACTGCAGTTGGCCAGAGCAATTATTTCATCATACTCCAACAAATTATAAGGGAAGCTTAACCAAAATTTAGTTAGGGCAGAATTACTGTTAAATTTCACAGAATTGTTATAGAAACTGGGAGACCCTTTTGAATCTCAGTTTATTTGTTTGGGTCTTCAACGTGAATGAAATGTTTTTCATTTTAGTGTTTTGACTTGGAGAATGAGTGAGAGTGGCGATGTCATCAGTATTGCCCTGTCTTAACTGGCTTTCAATGGGGCTGATGTACAAGAGCAGCTGTCGGTAGTATCGATAAAACAGAAGCAACAGTGAACAATGATGATATTGAATCTTGGTAATCTTGCAGTTGGTGGCTGAGAACACTACTTGGGCTTAGCACTGGTGTAATTTTTCTTTTTCATTTAAATAGGGTTTCTGTTTATCTTAATTTTTTTCTAATTTTATATATATTTTACATTCCTTTTCATTTTTGCACAGTGTATATTTCTTGTCCCTGTGAAATTCCCATCACCAATTCCCCCAGCACCATCACCATAGTCCCTTGTGCTCTTCCCACCCATTTTGTTGCTTCTCCCTCCTCCTCCCCTAGGGAACGTCTCAGATTTATAGTTGTCTGTTGATTTTAATTTTTAATTTAATATAATTAATTTTTTTTCCTTAGTCCCTTATATGTTTCCTCTACATTAGTCCTATAAGTGAAACCATCTAACATTTTCCCTTTCTGGCTTATTTCACTGAGCATAATCCCTTGTAGTTCCAGTCATGTTGTTGTGAATTGCTGAGTATCTTTTCTGATTGCTGCGTCCATTGTATATATATACCACATCTTTTTGATCCAGTCATCTATTTTTGGGCATTTGGGTTTTTTTCCATAGCTTGCCTGTTGTGAAAAGTGCTTCGATAAACAAGCAAGTGTGCTTCTGAATTAGTGTTTTTGTGACCTTTGGGTAAATTCCTAGGAGTGGGATTGCTGGATCATATGGCAGGTCCATTTTTAGTAGTTTGAGGGGCCTTCACACCACTTTCCATAGTGGTTGGACCAGCTTGCATTCCCACCAGCATTGTAGTAGAGTTCCTTTTTCTCCACATCCTTGCCAGCACTTGTTGTTGCTAGTTTTTTTGATATGTGTCTGGCAAGTAGTTTTGATAAAAAAACTTCCACTTTGTTATATCCCTTGTAGCCTCATTGCCCTGGTAATTCGTTTGGCCAATGATAGATGCCCATTGAACACCTAATAGGTACTTCTTTTATAGGATACATTTTAGGAAGCTTTTTATAATGGAACCCTCTTTGCTGTCCATTTCTAGAAAAACATTTACCATGGAGTTCTGGAACTAGTTGAGTGACAACAATCTCAATCTCACTAATGAATTAATCAGTTAATTCATTGAATAGATATTTATTTTGAGCACTAATGAAGTGCTAGGCACTATGCTAGGCACTAGCATAGGGAATTTGATGCTGAGCTTGACCAGGCTCAGCCCTTATGTTCACAGAATTTATGTTCAAAGGAGATGTAGACAAATCATCACGGTACTAGAGTGTAATATGAGAGCTGCTCGGACTGTAAGTACGAGGTGCATGGAGACGCCAAGTGGCTTATCTAACCCAGACATAGGGGAGACTTCTTGGAGAAGGTGATATCTAATCAGAGACTTGATGAAGAGCAAGACTTTAGCAAAAGAACAGGAGTGGGAGGCACAGGGAGGTCGGCGACTGGAAGGGTGTTGCAGTTGGTGCCCAAATCCGCAGTAGGTGCTCAAGTCCAGTCCGCAGTAGGTGTAGGAGGGAGGTTGTGTGGGGGATGGGGGTCGGGGTTAGCCTGGCTGTGTGAGGTGGAAGCTGAGAAACCTGGCTGGACTCGGTAAAGAGCCTGATCCATGTGTTTGGGATTCTTTCTAATGCCAATAGATATGCTTTCTAGAAAGATCTATTTGGCTGGGATGTGAAGAATGGATGGGTGAGAGGAACTTGAAGACAAGCCCCTTAGGAGGCCGCCATCATCTGGTGAGACGATAACAATACCCTAACTAGGGACAGTTGTAGGGATGCAGAAAAGTAACTGATGTTGAAAAATACGTAGACGGTAGATTCTCCATATGATTTGGTGACTGATTGGAGGTGGGGGTTTGGGCCAGGACCAGAAACAAGAGTGGGGAGCAGGACAGGCAGATCGACTGAAATACGCTGCTGAAGGGAGCAACGGGGTGAGGCAGTAGAGGTCTGTCGCGCAGCGGTTTGGGCTCCCTTCCTGTCCGGAGATGGAATTCCTGCTGCAGTGGCTGCGGAAGCCCCACAGTGCGGCGCTCAACCCCTTGTGCCACAAGGGAAGCCCTCCAATTTCTTTTTTAATTTTTAAATTTTTTGTGTGTAGAAGAACTGGGGTGTAGGTCAGAGGTGCAGGGGCTGAGAGTAATCACCTGAAACAGAATGGGGAGCAGAAAGGCAGATTTACCGAAATACAATGCTAAGGGGAGCGGCGGGCGAGGCAGGACAGGTCTGCTGCCCCCTGGCTGGGGCTCGAAAGAACTCCCGTTTTAGCAGTGTTAGCGCTCAGACCTAGCCGGAGCTTTCCAATTTCGAGGCCAGGCTCAAATACCTCTAGTCTGAGGACGAATGGAACCCGTATTCTTTTTTCATTTTCAGAGATATGCGAATTTCCTTGCGGAGGTATTTTTTGCAACCTTTGAACAAAAGCACTTCCTGTTCTCCTTGAGTAGAAAATAAATGGTGAAAATAAATGGCTTGGTGATTGTCACTCTTGTGTTCTGGTCACCAGGTTTCATATTTTTCAGTTTGTCAAGTTGAGCCAAATAATCTCCCATGGACCCCAATTGCCAACTGCTAGCCTCTCAGTTCCTAATCTCGTGGATGTTCGAGTTTTTTTTTAATTAAAAATAATCTTTTCTAGAAAAGTCCTTTTGATTTATTGCTGAATGAGTAACTTTTTCTCCTGAACATATCATCCAGGTCACTGATGGGGAAAAAGTAGTCTATAATGCTGCAGATTTTGTCCTTTCTAAATGTGTTTAAAATATAAAATATCAAAATTGCACTTTGTTAAAGTATGTATAGCTGGAATTTTAATTTGATTATCTTCCCCAATTTTCCCAGGCTTTCATAGGCAAGGACTTTGTTTGCACAGCTGTCCCCCTCTAAATCTCACTAACAAATGAATCAGGAATGATTTTGTGTAGCAAGTCAGATGAAAGGAACTTCCCTAAGAAAGACAGGTCATTAAAAGAATGAAGAAAGAAGAACTAGCAAAAATTTGAGAAATTTAGCAACTTTTAAAAAGAGTAAAACAATTTGCTTCAACAGTTGTTTCCTTGTAAACTTAAACTATCTTCTCACTAATAAAATTTTTTTTTTCAATGAATAGAGAAAGGTCCTAATTTCTTCTTAGATTTTTAACACTGGATGGAAAAAAGATTTAAAATGATAGTCAGCAGGAAAGGAAAAATGCAAAAACTGAGAAGCATAAAAAATAGGAACAGAACAGAGTAGTCAATTTTCTATTATATATAATTTTCTGTCATCTACATTGGAATTACCCATATGCTGGGACTGGGGGGAATATGGAATAGGAGAAGGGGAGACTGTGAAATATGTCTGCCTCCAATCACAAAAAGATCAAATTAACATATGAAAAGATATTTGAAAGAGCTGTGGGGGAGAAAGGCTTTGGCTTTCCACATCTTACCTACTGGATAGATTTGAAAGCATAAAATAAAGCTAAACTAAATTCAGGGAAACATTGATTCACCCAACTGAATAAACAACTTACTGAATTTACTAATCTAATTAATCAAACTCTGCTTCTCCTTTCCAAAGTAGATTCACAGGCAGTAAAATAAATTAAATCAACATTTTTCCTCTACTTACTAAAAATAAGCTTTCTTTCCCAGGGTAAATCGGTCATTTAAATTCCCAAGGCTGCACTCCTGTAGTCCTCTGGCAGGAAGCAATTGTATGGATATAAAATTATTTCTCTGCAGATTGCAGAGTTTGGGTTCTGAGTATCATATCCTAGCTTCTCTACCACCTAAACTGATGAATAAAATAAATATTAACTGAGGTTATTTTTAGAAATAGATGGCCTGTGGGTGATGTTGCTTTGCAGATATGGGAGCCTGTGACTTATAGATGGATCTTTTAGGAAGCTTGAAATGATATTGAAGGCAGAAATAATGACTTTTGGAAAGTAAGGAGACTCGCAGTTTGAAAACAATTGTAATTGTGAAAATGTAGATGTCAAGCAGTAAAAATATTTGAGTTTTGTGGGCTGCAGATCTGGTACTTAACATTGTGTTGTCCTAGTTTTACCATTAGTAGAATAAGATTCAGTTTAGAGAGAGCTTGCATATACATGTAATATAATAATTTTATACACATATACATTCACAATAATACAATATACGAAGATCAGTGATGGGCAGACTAAACAGGAAGAAAGCACATCAAAAAATTGTGAAGTGGTAAATGAAGCTTTATGCAAGTTAAACAAAATATAATATAGGAATATTCTAGATAACAAGTATGAGTCAATTGTGTCACACTAGGTTTTTTATTTTTTGAAGGCATAATGTCAACATGCAGAAATAGGAAGACTGAAGATTAGAACTGAGAAAGAGAACACTGCTTCTCTTAAAGTTATGCCCGCCCTTGCTGCATGCACTTTTCTGGTGCCCTCACCTCGCAGACCAAGGAATCCTCAAGGATTTTCTTTTCTTCTCTCATGGACCTATATTCATGCTTTCCAGTTGTGTTCACTCTAGGATATTATGTGCAAAACTCATTTACATGCTCAACTACTCTTAATTAAAATGTAAGGGAAGATCAGAGCACAATCAAATTAAGTTCTCAATATACTTGAATAGTTGGGCATCAGTTGAATGGATTCAACTGTTCCTGGAATGGCTCTTCCTGTCGGTGTCTGAGTAATGCTGTCATTCCTAATGCTTTCTTCTACTTCCACTTTCAAGTGTTGGCTCAACTTTCTCTTTTAACTTACAGACCTTTTTTTGCTACCTGGAAACTCATGCCCACCTCTTTGACTTCGGATCAAAATTGCTTTTCTCACAGTCTCACTGGGAAAGTTTTACTGGATTGTACTTCTGAGGTGGGCTGTGGAAAGTCATGTAAGTTATTACTATTTCTTTTCCCAATGTAATGAATTTCCACGTATAGTAAGGATGGCTTAGGCAGATCTTTGAAGTTTGTTTCTAAACCCTGTGAGTTCCAGAATTGTTGCTGTGGGGATTGCAGTGTGACCCATTTCATTAAAGAAAAAACCATGGCGTAAAGAAGTAATTTTATTTAATCATATTTTCAACTCACCATCTTCATCCTGGTCTCTGCTCAGAGAGACTCAAGATTAAATGAAACGTTACAAATTTGGTTATCATGTGTTTGATTGCATAGATTACCAAATTAGACTGGTTTCTAAAAATTCACTTTGTAACTTACTATTAATATTCAAATTGGGGCATTATTTGGCTAGCTGCAGATGAGGAAGGTAAACATTACTTTGTTCTAATGGTAATGGCCAAATCATCCTTAAAATCTCACTACTCTTCCCATGTTTTCTTCCTTACCTTCCTTCCTAGTCTCCCGACATTAGTTACTACTTGAGTTGATTCAGGTGCAGCATTCAGCACAGTATCTAAAACCATGTAGAGGTGCTCACACATGCTAGTTATCTCTATTTATAATCAAAATATTTATTTCTGTATTTTAATTTTATTTCACTTTTATAAAATATTTTTATTTTACAATAGCATATTGACTTTTATATCTTCTGTGCTCTTCTATGGTCTCTCATATATAACATTTATGTGAAATATGGTGGAAACCATGCAGCTGGCCATCAAAATTTTACTTCTTGACTACTGTAGTCCAGCTGACAATACTAGATTCTAGGAGTAAGAGATGACTTAGATGAAATCTGTACTTCTGAAGACGACATCAGAATAATGCATTATATACTATATTTATAGTATATAATACATTATATACTATACACTATAGTATATATACTATATATTATATACTATATAGTATACAATATAATAATATATAATATATACTATCTATACTATATATATACTATATATATATTTAAGGGTGTGATTTCATTTAAGGTCGAAATCATAGGAATCGAGGTATTCATGTCAAGTTACCCTGAAATAGTCTAGAATTAAAAAGATAAATGGTCACAGACCACCTCACACTGATCAAATTACTCTTAAACATTTTATTTACTTATTTAAAAATATTTTTTAGTAGCAGAGTATGTGACTCATAGAAAACTCTTAATAAACCCAAATATTATTACAATCAGGCATTTATTTTTAATGATCTCTGACTTCATTAAAAACCACTCTTTACTGAGAAGGTTCAGAAAAGATTAGAGCATCATGCTACAAGTTTGGCATTGCTGAGTTTGGGGTTTTTTTACAGCTTTATTGAGATTTATTTGTCACACAGATTTCCCCTGCTACCTAAAAGTAGAATGTTCCTATTTAGTATGATTTAGTGGGCTATTTTTGGGATCTGGGAACTCTCAAAATTTTTCCATATAAATTAATAATGGCATTTCCAGACCTAAAAAGTAATGTACCAATTCATACCAAAGAATTACATTTTATTTTCAGAGAGTGGAACATGGGGTGGGGGTGGTGGGGGAAACTTGTGCACTACTGTATCAATTTAAGGTGTACAATATAAAGATTTGATAAGTGCACATATTGCAAATTGATGACCACAGTACATTTAGTTAACACCCATCACCTCATACAATTACAATTTTTTTTTAAGATTTATTTATTTATGCATACAGGAGCTGGGGTACAGGCCAGAGTCACGGGAGGTGAGAGGATTCACCAGAGACAGAGTGGGGAGCAGAACAGGCAGACTGACTGAAACACACTGCTGAGGGGAGCAGTGGGCGAGGCAGGAGAGGTCTGCTGCATCATGTGGGTCCCCTCCCTGGCCGGCAGCAGGGATCGAACTCGTGCTACAGTGGCTGAGGTTTGCTTCATAGTGCATTGCTTAACCCACTGTGCCACCAGGGAGGCCCTATAATTTCTTTTTTTTTTTTTTGGTGACAAACTATTTTTAAAACACTATATTCAGTGTTGGGTGCATGGAGACATTCAGGGATGTTGGCAGTGCAGCATTCTGACATTCCTGTTTATCCTTTTGGAGACCATGGTATAGCAATAATAGCCATTATCACCATCACAATTACTGCCTACTAACAATATCTGGTGTTGTATAGAGCACCCACGTCTCTTGAGTCATTTGAGCCTTATAATAATAATTCTGTGAAATACAGTGGGAAGCATATTCTTTTGTATTTAATGGATTTGGGCAAACGTTCCAGTAATATAAATTGATTCTCTAAAAACATGAATATTGTAAGTCCTGCAGTAAGGCCAAACCTCTTGATTTCTCAGTCCAGGTATCCATTGTGGTTCACAAGCAGATTATTTGGGTTGAGCTACTGCTTGGATTGTTGAGAAATCTAAGAAAATTTCAGCATGGAAAAGAAAAGTATGTGGAAATATAACACTTTATTTTATTATTATTTTTTGAAGATTTATTTATTTATGTATACAAGAGCTGGGGGTACAGGTCAGAGGTGTGGGAGGTGAGAGGATTCACCAGAGACAGAGTGGGGAGCAGAACAGGCAGATGGACTGAAACACACTGCTGAGGGGAGCAACGGGTGAGGCAGGAGAGGTCTGCTGGGCCATGAGGGTCCTCAGCTGATGCTTCACAGTGTGACGCTCAACCCGCTGCACCACCAGGGAGGCCCAGCACTCTTTTTACATGTTTCAAAGTCTTCCCTGTAGCTGGAGTCTTACCCTGTATTATTCTGAAACATCCTAGGGAAAAACTTAGAAGGTGTCACTTTAATTTAGTTTTATTTTCATTTAATAAGATTCCTTTTTCTGATATGCAGGCTAGGGTGAAGCATGTGCTAACATGTCTGTGCACTGGCCTCTGTCTATCTATTTGTCTTGTTTCATTAAGCTCTTCCCTACTCTGTTCACTCTATTCAAGACTCATTGGTCTTATTTTCTACCAAAGGACTGTTGTACAGCCAGGCCCATTGTCCTTTCCCCACAGTTTTGCTTGGCTGAATCTGAAGCATCTGTTTGGACTCAGCCTAAAGTTTGCTTGTCCAGAGAAAGCTTCCCCAAGAGAACATATTGGGTGACATCCTCACTAAATGAGCCAGGGTCCCTAATAGCAAGCAACAAAAATAAACTTTAAGCAAAATGAAGTTTACTCAAAAGGTACTGGGAAATTCATGGGAAGGCTGAAGAACTAGGCTTATTGTGATAGTTTCAGGAACAGTGTCCAAAACCAGATCAGAGAACTGGCTGGTTGAAGGAAGATACTCTTCTCCCTGCACTGCTCCGTGGACCACTAAATGTTATGGTTCGCACTGTGGCCAGGAAATTTGCTTTATTGCAACAACTCTCAGCAATGGTACTTCTCTGCTCTAGGAAATCAGTCTTGCAATCAATGTTGAACCCTAACCAAGATCCCTCTTGCCTTTTGCCATCCTGACCATTAAAAAAAAGCAAATTGAGTCTATACCAGCGTCTAGTGTTCTCTCTCAAGTGAATCATCTGTGACTCTTGTTTTGCTCAGATTGCTCAAGAGTAAATCTACTTGGTGGTCCATAGTGCCTCTTGTGACAATAGAGGCTGGAGGATTGGGTTTTCTAAGTTCTGTGTTGGGAAAGTGGGATTCAACAAGCCAGAAAATGACCCAACTTAGTCAAAGATGTTCAAGAAATGCTATTCAGCCCTAAACTCAAGAGGTATCTTCTACACTGAGTGTGGCGGTCTCATCTGTGTAATAGAGCAGTCACACCTAACTTACAGGGTTGTTATAAAGATCCTGTAAGGGCTTTATGTAAAACTGCTTAGTAAAACTATATAGAAAGCTATATGTATAAAATAATATTATCCTTTTACTATGATTTATATCCTTGGCCAAAGCATAAATCAGGTACTTAATAAATTTCTTGATCTCCCATGCACTTTAGAAAATTTTCAAGTATGCAGGATATCCTGCTTCCCCACCCAGCATTTTAAATATTCAAGAGTTGCTGGGGGGAAACAAAAAACAACTGAAAACCAAACCCAAACAAAGTACTTCTTCTATCAAAATATTGCTCTCTTAAATATATAGTATCTGCACATTTTTATGTTGTAAAGGAAACCTCCAAAATGATGCCAAGCACAGAAATTGTAGTTTTAAATTTTTAAGTGGGTTTTCCACTACTTTTGACTTCTGAATTTCATGCTTTTGTTCCACACTAGTTCTTCGTCCAGTTTCTTCATCAATGCAGCCCTCTGGTTTCAAAACAGACAATGGGCTTATTCAACCCTCTGTGCCTCTACATTTGGGTTTTCTGCCATGACCTTCCTATGACTCTACTAAAGGGATTATTATCTTAGAAAAGATGTAGATGCCACAGCTGAGTTTTCAGCATAAGCAATAGCCTTGTGTGGAGGAGGCTGCGGTGGTTGTGTCTATAGTGGTAGCAGTTGCCAGAGTGGTGTTTCTGCTGATGCAGTGGGAATCAGTCACATCAGCAGAGAAGGTGATTTTGAAACCATGCAAATCTGGGGGATGTCATGGTTTGGGGGTCCTCACCTCTGTGGTTACAACTGCAAGACATGACTCAGGCTCAGAGTGTAACAACAACTGGGTTTATTAACAAAGGGGGAGTTGGGGGAAAGGAGAGCATTTTTAAGGTCACAAGTGGTCAGCCTTGTTCCGCAGATAGCGTCCAGCAGTCCAAGCCAAAAGCTGCTTGTGCAAGGTGCTCTTGACCCTTTGATAAGAGCCTGGAGCTGGTGGCATACTGATAAGTTGTGGGCCAGGACCCAACTCATGGTGGCAGTGGAGGTGGTCACAGGTGGTTCTGCAGTTGGTCAGCAGTGCCGGTCAGCACTGGTCGGCGGTAGACACAGTAGACACAGCACTGGTGAGGACAGGCACCAGTGTACAGCTCTTAGAGATGCAGGCACTGGCCAGACATAGGCAGCTCTTTCAGAGGCACTGGGCACAGGCCTGTGGCACCTAGCAGTAGATGATGGGGAAGCAGAGCTGTGGCCAGGCAGTCAGGAGGAAGCAGTCCAGTGGTGGTTTGAAGAGGAGGAGATCAGATTTGAAGGTCTCTTTACTTCAGCCATTGAAGTGTAGGTCTTTATGAAAGAGAATGTGTAATAAATGTCTCAATGAATGAAGAAGTTCTCTATTCATAAATGAAGCTGTCTGCTACCCTGCTTGTATTCCCTTCAGGAGGCTGGCCTTTCACATTTGTCTGTTTTCAGAATCATGGTAGTTTTAAAACTGAAGTTTCACAAGCTCATCCCCAGGACCAGTGTGGGATCCAAACCCCAAACTTGGCAGTGTGAAGTTTGGTCAATCTTACTTTGAGGCTCAGGAGAGAGTGGGAAGCTTTGAACCAGGGCCTTCAAGTTCCTCTTTCAGTTCTTTCGAGGTCACGTTGCTCTGTTGAAGGGAAAGGTCAATATGGATGTCACTTCTGAGGAGAAAGAGCCATGTAGAGCTCTTTTCCAGTCCGACAAACATATTCCCCAGTATAACCTATCAGAATTTCCAGTTATGTTACTTGATTAGCCTTCCTTTTTGGGTATTTTTTTAAAAAAAGATTGATTTATTTATGCATATAAGAACTGGGGTACAGGCCAGAGGTGTGAGGGGTGAGAGGATTCATCAGAGACAGAGTGGGGAGCAGAACAGGTGGATAGACTAAAAAGTACACTGCTGAGGGGAGCAATGAGCCAGCAGCAGGGATCGAACTCGTGCTGCAGTGGCTGCGTTTTGCTTCATAGTGCGTTGCTTAACCCATTGAGCCACCAGGAAGGTCCCCCTTTTTGGTTATTGAAGTAAAATAATATTTGTTAGAACTATAATTCTCTGATTGTTTGATTTCTGCCATCTTGAAGTTATATTTTATACAAGACTATGGGGAATTCTAGGATAAGTGTTTTCAGACACCTTCTCACTTAACTGATACTTCATACCAGCTTGTTTTGCCTCCTGGATTTCCAAATTTCTCTTGTTGAATTGGGGACAATTTCCTCCCATATACTGCGCTTTCTCCTCTACATCTCTTCACCATCTACACACATACCACACACACACACAATTTACTTATTCACTATTTCCCTGGCTAGGACAATATTTCAGGACACTAAAAGTGTAGACTCCCGAGAGCCTCCCTGGTGGCCCAAGGGGTTAAGCACCACACTATGAAACATCTACAGTCACTGCAGCATGAGTTTGATCCCCAGCCAGGGAGGTGACCTCTCCTATCTTGCCACTGCTCCTCTCAGCAGTGTATTTCAGTCAATCTTCCTCTCCCCTCACTTTCCCTCCCCCCCCCCCCACCTCTGGCCATTACCCCAGTTCTTGTATGCATAAATTTTTTTTTTTTTTTACAAAAGAAAGTGTAGACTCCTTACCCAGTGCTTTCACATAAAGGCTTTCATAAAGCCTGGAAGTAGGGGCTGCCTTATAAACAGCACACTGGAAATAGAGTTAGCTGGGGTAAACAGTTCTCTAGTAAATAGAAATTTTGGTGATTAAAAATTTATTTCAATTATCTGCTGTGTAAGTATTTATGAAATCTGTGAGTATTTTCCAGCTATAAAATTCTAATTTCACCTCTTGAAATACACACTGTGTATAAGGGAGGGGTTTGCTGATTGTGGGAGGGGGGATGAGGGAGATTGAAGAGCAAATGAAATTTTCAGTGCTGAAGCTTTTGCTTTATCTGGTCATGTTGCAGGTAACTTGAAACACCCCCAAACCCCCTCCAGTCTGCAGAGGAGTTCTCAGGTGACTGTGTGGGTGTATTATGATTGCCTTTTATTTTATTGACTCACTAAATTCTTAGATTACTCTCTACCATTTGATATTGACAAACCATAAAATTCTTCTGGAACCTGCTCAGTAGTGACTTATAAAGAATTATCTTGTTAATAAACTCAGCATCATTTGGAATTCAAGTTTAATTAAAATAGAAGAGTAAATGATTATGTAAAGATTCTTCCTCATTTAAGCTTATATCCTTTTATTGTTTCTGTCTTTTCTCCAAATTCAAAGACAGATTTTATTTTATACCCATTTTTTAAAGGTGAATTTTTACAGAATCTGTGGTAATATACCTATTCTCTTAGCTTTTAATAAAAGGTTTTTTTTTTAAATCAGAAATATTAAGAAGTTCTAAAGTAGTGTGTGAGGGAGGTAAAAATGAAAACAAATCTATGATACCTAGGGATTTTTGTTTTTAAGGAAGCTGTTTAAAAATAATGATTGTTTATGGACTCTTTAAATGTTTTCTCCTCAGGGTTGCCAGGTAACAGATTAGCGATGTAGAGGGGTTTAAAAAGCCCTTTGAAAGTGTCTGCTCACAATACTACATTATGGTACTTGTAAGACTCCTTTGAAGTTGACTTTATATAGGAAAACCAGAAAATATTTTACTTTTATTAATCAAAAATTAATGCATAGACCAAAACTTAGTAAAGAGTCATAGGAAAAAAGAATACACTGGTTATTTTTGTGATTGTCTCCTGTTTGTCATTATTCAGCCTCTCTGGCTTAAGAGGAATTTTTAAAAAAGATTTTATTAATTTATGCATATAAGAGATGGGGTACAGACCAGAGGCGGGGATAGGGGTGGACGCGGTGTGTGAGAGGATTCACCAGAGACAGTGGGGAGCAGAACAGGCAGATCCACTGAAATACACTGCTGAGGGGAGCAGCGGGCTAGACAGAAGAGGTCTGGGGTGCCATGTGGGCCAACTCCCGGGCGGTGGTGGATAGAACCCGCGCTGCAGTGGCTGCGGAAGCCCCACAGTGCGGCGCTCAACCCCTTGCGCCACCTGGGAGGTCACTTAGGACTTTTACTAAATTCAGTTTCTTAGCGTCTTGTACCTGTTGAATTTAATCGATGATAGTAGTTACTAAGTACACAGTATCATCGCTCATCGCGGGAGGTGAGAGGATTCACCAGAGACAGAGTGGGGAGCAGAACAGGCAGATCGACTGAAATACCCTGCTGAGGGGAGCAGCGGGAGAGGCAGGAGAGGTCTGCTGAGCTATGTGGTTCCCTCCCTGGCGGAGGACCAGATTCGCGCTGCTGCTGTTCCTCGGATTCTTCACGGTGCGGCGCGCTCAACCCACTGTGCCACCAGGGAGGCTCTGCCGTGTTCTTTTGTTGTCTAGAAACTCTGGGGCAAAGCCTGCTCACTAATTTGATTTAGAGACCCCTGGGCTGAGAAATCTTTATAGTGCACAGGCATTCCTTATGTTATGGCAGCTTCTTCAGTTCAAGTTTATCTAAACTCGCAATGCAGATTCGAGTCTGTTGCTCAGCAGTAGCTATTTGAGCAAAAGCTTTTCTTCCTAACTGACTCTTAAGTGCTCCCGGGACCTTCCAGCCAATTCACTTAGTCCACTCAGATTATGAATACATAAACCTTAATGATTGTGGACTCTTCTAGCAAGACGTAGTAACTAGAGCATCATCAAAACACAATTCTGCTAATGGAATGGACACATGGATTTTAGGGTTTCACTCATTGACTGGGAGTGAACATAGCAGGTTTTTGCAATACTTGAAGAGCATTTAGGCTGTTTTAGCATAGATAGGATGGTTGATATTGATTTTAAATTTACATTCAAATAGTGGACTGATACTTCATGATGTAACTTCTAAGAGGGGCAGACAAGATTCTAGCTCTTAGAGTTTGACAAAATACACAAGGCATTTGATGAATATATAGGCTGGTTATTTCAGGCATCTTTGGAACTTCATTATTTTCATATCTAGCAGTTAGGTAGTTTTTTCCTTCCCTTTTCAGTTTTTTTCTTCCAAAATAAAAATGGCCATTATGATTATTATATGTATTATTATATATTATAATATTATTATATTATATTGAGTCTTAATATATTGTAAATATATTTTAAACACCTCAGTTATTCAAGTGATGTTTGATATAACCTGAATTCAACTCAAGATCTCTTCATGAGAGAATAGAAACAGTTAGATGAAATTTATTATAATAGGATTTAACCTGTGGTGTTCTGATTTTCTCTTCTTCTCAATTTTTATTAAGTTTTTAATTGCCCACTGGAAGATTTATTTTAGAATTGGCCTACATTTTGGGGGCTTCAATGCCAGTGGGCAAATGTAAATTTGTAGTTGAATTAGCAAAGCAGAGATCTCTGTATAAGTTAATAACTACAATGGGGAATCAGGTACCTGATTACTCTCTCTTTCTTGGGTGGCTATGTATGTAAGCTGGTAGATTCAGGGCTTGGAAATAAGGTGGTTTATGCGCACGTGACCGACTTCAAATTGTTTTAGTAATATAAAAGTTATGTATTTTATTATAGAAAAATACAGAAAAGTAATAGGAACAAAAGAAAATCTATTTTTTTTTTCCCCACTCAGATCTACTTATGTGACCAGTTTGGCATCTTTTAATTCAGTCCTTTATTTTTTTGAAGTAGTTTACATATAAAAAGTGTACATAACTTTCTGTAAAAATGAGTGAGAAATTGCTTCATTTGCATCCATCATCCAGCTTCATAGAGCAGAACTCATCTTGTTTTTCCCTGCCTCCCCACTGTGCCCCAGATATAGTTTTTTCCTTTTCTGCTGAAATTTGTCTTTCAAAATAAAAAAAAATTATTATTGTTATTATAAACATATTCTAAACACAGTTAAAATAATTCAAAATTTAACTTCTTGAGTTCCTACTCCCAAGTGGGTATGCCTAAATAACCATGACTTTATTTTGTATGTTTTTAGTCTTTAAATAAGTGGGATTGGACTGTATTTCTTCTATGACCACTCACTTTTGCTGACAGATATATAATTTGTAATGCAGTACATTTATTTTACTACTGTATAGTATTACTTTCTATGAATACTATTTTTTTTAATATTTATGCATACAAGAGCTGGGGTACAGGCCAGAGTCGTGGGAGGTGAGAGGATTCATCAGAGACAGAGTGGGGAGCAGAACAGGCAGATCGACTGAAATACACTGCTGAGGGTAGCAGCGGGTGAGGCAGGAGAGGTCTGCTGCGCCATGTGGGTCCCCTCTCTGGCCAGAGATTGAACTCATGCTACTGTGCTGCAGATGCTTCACAGTGCAGCACTCAACCCACTGAGCTACCAAGGAGGCCCTATGTACTATTTGTATCCATTTCTTATACATGGACATAGTGTGTTAGTTGTGCAGTAAATTCTGTCTGTGCTTAGCCATGACCTTGAATCTTTCTTTGAACACTCACCAATCTCCAGATGCTGCTGTTTGCATCTATGCCTGAATATTCTTCCCCTTGCCCCCACCTCCAGCTACTGAAAATTGTGGGGCCAGCGCACAGCAGTCAGGCAAGAACTGCCTTTGGGTTTGGCTCTCAAACAGTTCATCTTGGGTATTGGGGTATAAATACTTCAGCTCCTTCTGATAATTCCAGTTCCAATAGTTTCCCCATTAGAAGATAGTCCATAATGACTGCTTGGAAAATATATCCTCTTGACTGCTATTCCTTCTGTGTATTACTTCTCTACACCTCTATCAGTTTTCACATCTATTTTTCCTGTTAAATACAGACACACCTTGGAGATATTGCAGTTTGGGTTGGTTCCAGACCACCACCGTTAACCTAGTATCACAATAAAGTGAGTCACCCCACTTCTTAGTTTCCCACTGTTGGAAAACCCAAGTTGTGTGTCCACTCTACTGTAGTCTATTAAGTGTGCAATAGCATTGTCTTAATACATGCATACTTTCATGACATGTGACAGAGAAACACAAAGTGAGCAAACATTGTTGGAAAAATGGAGTTGATGGACTTGCTTAATGTGGTTGGTTGCCCAGACCTTCAATTCCTAAAGTAACATCTGCATGGTGCAGTTGAATGCAGCATAGCAAAATGAGGTACGCCTGTAACCACAGGGTCTGCTTTCAGGAGAAGCTCAATTAAGACAGGGTGTTTGCAGCTTCGGTCTTTGCAAATAATATTGCTGCAAACATGCTTGCACTTGTGTCCTGAGACACGGAGGAAATGGATGACTGGGTTACAAGGTCTGCACGTATACCACTTTGCAAGATGATGCTGATTTCTTTTCTAAGAAATAACCAGCACTCATGAGTAGTGAATAAGTATTCCTATTATTTAGCATCCTGACTCATTTACCTTCGGTGTTGTGGTGAGCTTAAAGTAGTTTCTCATGGCTTTAATTTGCATTCTTGAATAATTAATGAGCTTCTGCATCTGCCCTTGTATTACTGACCATTTGCATTTCTCTTTGCAAAATACATATTTGTATCTTCTGTCTCATTTTCTGTTGGCCTCTTATTTTTCTCTGAGCTCATTATATATTCTAAGTACTTGTATTTATGTGCTTTGAAGATAGGCTCTTTCAGTTTTTGGCTTGTTAGACCATTTTCTTAAAAACACTTTCAGTGAACAAACTTACTAATTTAGAGTAGATGAATTTAGATAAAAGCCCAAGTCTTCCCCAGTTAAGTATGATGTTACTTTTGCTTTTCTTTAGATGCTCTTATAATTGGAAGTTTAGATCACTTGTACTTAATGTAATTATCAATGTGACTGTGTTTAAATCTACCCTCTTAGTTATTTTATATTTTTCTTATTTTCTCTCTTCTTCTTCCTCTTCCCCTGCCCTCCCCTCCCCTCCCCTGCCCTCCTCTCCCCTGCCCTCTCCTCTCCTCCCCTGCCCTCTCCTCTCCTCCCCTGCCCTCTCCTCTCCTCCCCTGCC
>JAGFMF010011570.1:791647-889875 GCA_019455555.1 Galemys pyrenaicus
TCCTCTCCTCTCCTCTCCTCTCCTCTCCTCTTTTTCTTATATTTAATACTTTACACATAGAGACAAAAATCCAGTATTTTAAAATCTTAACATTTTTATCATGTAGACAAGTACCCTGGGATTGCCAATTGTATAGTGGCTATCTGGTGTAAAGTGTCTCTGACAGGATGAGTTTGGACGTCATTCATAGAGTGAAAAGTATGAGAGTGTGAGTTTATAATACTGAGCCACACTGAGTGGGTGACATTTCTGCTAATAAGGTGGCTCTTGAAATGCCACAGAACTGGACAAATATGCCTGAAAATACCACATATTTGAACAAGATCCTTACCTTTGCAGCCCAATGAGACAAGTGATAGGCAATATATCAAGAAAGGAATTTAGAGGAACATCTGTGGTTAACTCATCAGGATGATGATCAAATTTTTCTCATGTCAAAGACACCCAAAGCCAGGACTCACTCCATTCCTCAAACGAAGGGAGAGGCTTGTTGCTCAACTTTTGTCCACGAATCTGTCGATAAGCTCAGCAAAACTTGCTTTGTTTTTTAATGTAGAAGTTGAAGTGACATGAGAAAACTTTATCAGTGAACCCAAGTCTTGCTGCTTTAAATAGCTTAGTGTAGAAAGAATTTTCATAATGTTTATAGCACGAGGTTGTGTGAGGTCATTGCAGTGGTGTTTGTTTTTCTTGCAGTGACTTCAGTGGCATTTATATACTGTTCATTATGCTTTGTTTGGGAATGTACAATACCATAAGCATTTAACTCTTTTGGTCTGTGCTTCCTGAAGCAACATTTTACTCTGTTTAGATAATAGGGTTTACAGAAGTTCTTGAGATTTTAATAATACAGTCACAGTATATGAGACTTAAAATGATACTTAAACATCAACCAAATCTCTCTCATTATAAAAAAGGAAATAAGCATGGGGAAATTGAAGAGCTCAGTTTCAGTAGGCGCATTAGGAAATGTAGGTAAATCATGTAATACAGACATAAAAACTGAATGCATGTATTTTAAAAAAGATTATTTATTTATTCATACAAGAGCTGGGGCACAGGCCAGAGTTGTAGGAAGTGAGAGGATTCACCAGAGACAGAGTGGGGAGCAGAACAGGCAGATCGACTGAAATACTCTGCTGAGGGGAGAAGCTGGTGAGGCAGGAGAGGTCTGCTGCCCCATGTGGGTCCTCTCCTTGGCCAGGTCGAACTCACACTACTGTGCCATGGATGTGGATGCTTCACAATGCGGCGCTCAACCCAGTGCGCCACCAGGGAAGCCCTGTATGTATTTTTAATATATGTATTTTATAAGTTCTTTAAAGAAAGATGTTTATTTTTGCTTTAGCAAACCAGATGACAGCTAGGAGTAACAAAAGTGGCATAAAAATGGTTCAAAGTTCCATTTTTGTTCTTATTTAACTGTCAAAGTTTTCCCAAAATTTACCTAAAAAGTGTTTCAGTGATCAACTATTGATTTGAGAAAGCTATTCCTAAATTTTTTCTTTTTATTATCCATTTCCTTAATTCAGAAAGTGACTAAACTTTCAAGAATGAGAAGACAGGTTCAATTTTAGGATGTCTATTTCTCAGATGATGCTTTTGGTAGAAAGTGGAGGGGAGGGGTTTTAGTGATTATTAATCTAAGCTTAGGATTCTCAGAGTGAATCTCATATTATGAAGACCTATTTTCATCCAGGTCTTGATTAACCCCTGTCAGTAATTGATTTTAAGAAAGAGGGAACATTTAAAAATCATTCAAATGATAAATTCTGTTACATATATTTATCACAATTAAAAGAGAAGAAAATGCAAGTTTTAAAGAAAACTGGGGTGTAGAGTTCCACAATTGTTTTTTTTTTTTTATTTCCAGAGTAAGAGGGGAAGATCTGTTTTAGTGGGTGTAACTTATGTAACTTCCTTGAGATGACTGTAACCCCTGAGGATGACATCTGTTGTGAAGGTAGGACTGACAGGATTGTCAACCAAAGTTGTGAAAATAAGGATCAGTCAGCCTGAGGAGGGAGGACTGTCCAACTTCTATGTCCTGCCATATTCATGGCAGACTTCATTTGCTCTGGTCAAGCTGCTCTGAATGACCACAGGATTCCACATAAGCATGAGAGGATGGTGTTTATTCCATATATGTTATGTGTGAGTCAGAAATTGTGTGTGCTTGTCACACTTACATCCCACACTCATGTGCTAGAGGTAGACTTACCCCTGTTGATTTCACGAGCAGTGTGAGGCTCTGAGTGGTAAAACAAACTATCCTGACTCACACCGGTAGCGACTTAGTGTAGCATTCAAAGCCAGGTTTCTGCTATTGAAGTTTTTGGTCTTGGCACTGTAACTTCATTGTGTAGAATTGTTTATGGTGTCCAGATTGTTGGGGGCAAGAATTTAGTATCTCATACTTGGCTATGTATTTTTATATTTGAAATAAGCATCAAAAATAGAATTTCGTTTGGCAGGAAGTAGTTCCTATCTCATTTGTTAGATTTTTTTTTTTAAGATTTGTTTATTTATGCATACAAGAGCTGGGGTATAGGCCAGAGTCCAGGGTGGTGAGAGGATTCACCAGAGACAGAGTGGGGAGCAGAACAGGCAGACTGACTGAAACACACTGCTGAGGGTAGCAGTGGGCGAGGCAGGAGAGGTCTGCTACACCATGTGGGTCCCCTCCCTGGCCAGCGGCAGGGATTGAACTCGTGCTGCAGTGGCTGCGGTCTGCTTCATAGTGCGTTGCTTAACCCACTGCGCCACCAGAGAGGCCCATTCATTAGATTTTTAATGAGACTCCTATTGATACCAGGCATGGTGGTCCATAACCCTGAAGAAGAGAGACATGGTCTCTGCTAGAAGAGGAATGTCAATTCACCATAGCCATGTACTCTTACTCCATGTAAGAGTATGCAAAACTTTATTTGAAACCTAAATCAGAACAAAAATAGAACTTTGAGCCATTTTTTCTGTTACCCCTAGCTGTCATTTGGTTTTGCAGGGGCAAAAATAAACACCTTTCTTTGGAGATCTCCTAAAATACCTATATTAAAAAGCAAGCATTTGTTTCTTAATAGTTGCATGGTTATGCACTATAAAATCACTGGGAATACTAAACTTCCAAATTCTGAATACTCGCAAATACCATTACTCCTAACAAAGGAAACAAAGTTAGGTCCTTCGAGTCCTTCTATGTGTGTTTCTGTTTACAGACATTTATGTAACAAACATATTGTTGATTCATTAATGTTGAGCTCATGAAGAAGCTTATCTAACCCATGCATTTTCTCTGGAAGTATACCACAGCCTTCCTGTGCTTAACAACACACAGCATTTTACCTCTGTTCTTGAGGGGGCATCCCTAACAGTGAGGTTTCCAACAAAAGTCTCAAAAACGCCAAAAGTGGGGACTCAGTAGGCCACAGGGTAAGAACTGGGCCAGAACGCAGACCATCGCCTTCTTGGACCTTAGCTGGGAATGTGTGCTTTGGGCAAATAGGAATTTTTGTTGCTCTGACACTTTCCTCAAATGAGTGTAAAAGCTCTGTGTGAAAGTTTTGGGGTTTACACATAAACTCTAGCCAGTTAGGCAAGTCGGTAAGTACAAAATCTGTGACTGATGAAAATCCATTGGCCTCATTTCAAGAATAAAAAATAATGATCAGGAAATGTATCAGATGCTCTCTGCAGAGAAATGAAGTAGGGTGATGTGAAGGTGTCAGGGTGGGAGATCCTGGCTGGGGGTCAGATGACGTGTCGCCAAAGAAACTTTCAGTAAGACGAGATGTGGTTATAAGGAATCTGTCCTGTGGAGGTCAGGGGGAAGGGCATTTGAAGTGGGGGAGCACTCAAAGGCAAGGCCTTAAGACATGAAGGTGTCTGTGAGGAACCCCAACAGTGTCATTTTGACTATTGAGGAGCAGGAAAAGAACTGGAGGTGGGAGGCAAGTGTGGCCTACTCACTAGAACCTTGTAGGCTGGGCTGAGGGGTGAGGATCAGTTCTAAGTGCTGTGGGGCCTACTGAGGTGATTCTAAGTCAGTATTACTGAAGGTCAGTTGGGCCACCAGGGAGGCTTTGCGAAGCCACAGCCATGTCCTGATGGCAGGAGCTATCATTGCTTTCCAGTTCCACCACTGGACAGACTTTTCCTCATGTTGCAAGTGTCCATCTTTGCTTTCCCAGTAATGCCAGGCCAGGGAGCCTGCTCTGGCCAGAAGCACACGTTGCTGACCCCTGCCTCATCCTACATTTCCTCAACTCTCTTGCTTATTCCACTCGGGCTGCTTGGTGGCTTTTAGTGTATGTTTTCATCAGTGTTACACCATTCTTAAATCTTCCCCACATGCTTCCTCAGTGTCGGGTTGACTTGGCTTCTTCGTTTTCTCTTGGCCCCCTGAACACTGTGGTAGCCCTTATACATGTTGAATGGCGCCCAGCTTTTATGTTCTGGTGATGTCGCCTTTTATTCCTCCTGTCAACGGGAGTGATACATGAGTGGGATGAGGGGGCTGGAGGGTGGTAAAGTAGGAAGAGATTAGTGGTTTCAGGAATGCAAGTTATGTAAATGCTCCAGGACTGAGTTTTTGCTAAGTGAGGAATAGCAGTATCTATGGGAGCTAACAAAGGACTGGACCAGAACACTTAAGGTCTCTGACAGTTCTTCCCATCTATGAATTTATGATGCTCTTACAGAAGCTGCAATCCTCAGGAACGTGGCAAGGTAAACATAAAGCTCGCCTACTACCTTGTGGAATACCGGGATCTAAAACTTACTTTTTAGAGCATGTGGTGCCATGTGAACCAATAGTTACTCCAAGTTGTCTCTGTCCCTTTAAACCCAGGCTTTTAGTAAATAGATTGCATTGAGCCTCTCACTTCTGTTAAGAAGCAGAGACTGATGATGCTAGAACTCGTGAGTTTTAAACTTTCATACAACACACTTTGTATGTTGTATTCGTCAAATGTCCTTCAGCATATTTGGTGAAGGTGGGCAAATTAAATTTGCTTTTTCCAATATCCTCTGAATTTTTAATGAGTTCCTATACGTCTTGTCATTTTTTTCTGCCCTTAGCTATTGTTTTCAGAGTAACTGTGTTCTGTAATTCTTTTTTTCTACAAAAGTAATTTATTTCTTTTACTTTTAGGATAGCTTCCATTTGCCTGCCTGCAAGTTCCAAATTTAGTACAATGTAGGGTGGATAAAACACTTTTTTTGTTGTTGTTGTTTAAACTGAAAGGCTATGAAATCTGCTCTATCTGGTGTTATAACTGTGACATATTTATCTAAAAAGGAACATGTTACCACAAAAACATGGGTCTCTTTCCTTTGGAAAAGTTTTTAATTGCATCAGTACTTTGAAAAATCTCCATTGTGTTACCCAAACGTGAGGATGAGTGATTTTTCAGAAAGAAAAAAAAATGTGTTCCACATAGATCCTACTTGATTTATTTAATCATAAATTCATATTGTGTATTTTTATTAAAAGATACAAGCTGAATGTTTTTACTAAATGCTATGAAAATACAATTATAAGCTACTGTGTCAATTAGGAATTAGAGGTTCTTAGACCCATGGATTATTCCATAGCTCTATGAATACACTAAGCCTGCATGCTAAAATTCATTTTAAGCATAATTAAGGACAGAACTGCAACTTTTAACCACTTCCCTGCCATAAGCTGTGATTGAGTTTAGCTGGGTCCATTAACAGACTATTTTTAGCAAAAGGATTTTTTTTAAGGGAACTCTTAAAATTCAGGTACTAAAAACTGTTTTACTTTAGTCAGAGTTTCCCCATTTATACAAACAGTACAATCTGGCTCTGGAAAATACCTTGATTGGTTTTTAGCTTGCTTTTAAACTCAAGATGAAAAAGTCCAGTCTCTGCTAAAGCCAGGATGAGCAATTTGATGATTTGAGTCTTTGTAAATGGCCCCACACTTTCAAGAAGATTAAGAACACAGCAGTTGTGTGATGAGTAGAGCTTAGGATCAAGGACTACACAGGAAATTGTGTCTCTCTCCTTGCCCAGCTGTCTGCCACATGCTACCCATTGAATACAAAGGTTTATGTTGAGAAAACGTGCATAATTCAGTGCCAGATTCAGCTCCAGTGACTGGAATTAAAACTCAGGATATACAGCTACTAATTGCAACTTCCTGGCTGCGTAAGAGGAACAAATCAACATCGTATGTGCATGAAGGAGGAGCCATTGAGAGCTGCCATTGTTAATCATGTGATGATTTTATAAAAATATTGCTTCTTTGACAAGCAAAAACATACGTACTTTTGTTACCCTCTTGGTAAACATGCACACTTAGTATCTTGGGTTTTTCTAGAACCTGAGGGTCAGTGCCTGGGTGATTCATGACTTGGTTTTACAGCGCACATATATAAAAGTAGTCACTTCTGTCTGTCCTTTAGGATATATTTTCAATTGGAGGATCTAAGGGAGCCCACTTAAAAAGGAGGGTGCATGGAACTAAATTTAAACTCATTTTCTTTGCATTTTAAAGATGTTTACACCATGTGGCCAGTTCCCTGGTGCTTTAGTGGCTACCGATAACCTCATAGTGCTAAGACTGAACCCCTTGCACCATCAGGGAGGCCCATAAAAACTCATTTTTATAATATGCTCATTCACACTTGTGATAGGAATTTTATGTGTCATCATCCATATCTCTTAGTATGCATTCATCTGCATCACGTATTTCTATTATTCTGAATCTCCCAGAATTTATTCATTTGCCTCCTAAGGTTTAATTAAGATTTCCTCCTCCCCTTCTTCCATAGATTTTGGAAAGTTCCTCTTATTACCCCGTCAAGATTTCTTTCAATTTTCTGGGGATCTTCAATTCATCTCTTGTCCTGTGCTGCTTTTCCAGGTAAACTCTCAGTCTCTTTAATCTCTCCCTCTGCAGAGGTTTCCCCTTCCCTTTGCACAGACTCCAACATGAGCCAGCCTCAGGCTCTTTCCATGAATTTCACAGAAAAAAGTCACACCATGTATTATGAGGCTAGAGTTTTTAATGAACATTGGGTGATACTGAGGGAGCTTATAATCTCAGGAATACTAAATAATTTAGAACTTCGTAGTAAGCATCCATGTTCTTCAGTGTCTAACTGGTCATCCAGTCTCCAGACTCTCCAGGATTTTGCAAATTGCTGATCCATTTCTCCTCATTTCTCTCTCCTTTGTTCTCAAATTTCCATAATATTTATACACAGAGAGACTTAGTCATCCTGTCTCCTTTGTCTGCGATCTCCCCTTGCCCACCCTTAACTCATTTCTTTCTTTCTTTTTTTTTTAAAAACCCCAAGAACTGGGGTATAGGCCAGATGTGCAGGGGGGGTGAGGGTGGGTGAGAGGATCCACCAGAGAGGGGTGCAGAACAGGCAGATTAACTGAAATACACCGCTGAGGGAAGCAGCGGGCAAGGCAGGAGAGGTCTGCTGTGCCATTTGGGTCACCTCCCTGGCAGGGATCGAACTCATGCTGTAGTGGCTGCGTTTTGCTTCATAGTTCAGTGATTAACCCACTGCGCTACCAGGGAGGTCTCCAACCATAACTCATTTCTAAATAAAGACAGTTCCCTCCCAAGAGAGTCTGTAATCAGCTGTTATACTACTACTTATTTTTTCTCCGCAACAAACTCACCTGTCATATAGACTATTTACCAGTCAAAGGCCATTAACTGTCTTTCTGGTTTCTGGCATACAGCATGTCTGTGCATTTTTGTTTTGGCTTTGATAATTGTACCAATGAGAGGAAGGTTCTGATATTCACCAACCCACTGGTCACATAGGAGAGCCTTCTGATTGCTTCTCATATTTTTCCAATGATGGCCCCCACAAAATACTTGTAAGGCACACATGCAGAAGTTAATGGATAGGGTCCATGTGGCCAAAGGTGAATAGCCCAGGGGCTCCTGTTGTTTCCGGGACTCTGGCACTTCAGGTCTATTCACCAACGCAAGACCAAGGGCATCAGTATTGAAACAAATCTGTAAACATCTCTTGGTTACCTGTTGTAAACTCTGGAACACCATAACCTCACTCAAGCCAGCAAAGGCTAGAGCATCTCCTCATTCCGTAGTCATAAATTCCTATTTGAGAGTAGTTGTGATACTTAAAAGATATTGGTGCGTGAATACGTATTTTGCATATGTTTATACATTTATGTGTGTGTATATGTGTATATATAAATATAAATGTGTGTATATTATATATATAATGTTATATTACCTTCAACTATGGAAGTCTAAAAATACAAAACTGGGGGCCTCCCAGCTGGTGCAGCAGGTTAATCAACGCACTATGAAGCAAACCGCAACCACTGTAGCACGAGTTCGATCCCTGCTGCCGGCCAGGGAGGGGACCCACATGGCACAGCAGACCTTTCCTGCCTTGCCCGCTGCTGCCCTCGGCAGTGTGTTTCAGTCAGTCTGCCTGTTCTGCTCCCCGCTCTGTCTGGTGAATCCTCTCCCCTCCCACGACTCTGGCCTATACCCCAGCTCTTGTATGCATAAATAAATAAATCTTTAAAAAAATAATAAAAAAAATAAAAATACAAAACTGAAAAGCCTAGCCCACAATATTAGTATTAATAGATTATATTTGTCACATGAGAAGACATATTGCTAAGTATGCTGTATTAAGATACAACATATAATGTCTTCTGTGTTTATTGTTATTTTAACATTCTAGTCATTGCTTCTTTTAATTAGCTGGGTTATTCAAGGGGGCTTTGGAACATCTGTGGGAAAATCACCTTAACACATGGGTAGTTAATTCCTAAGCTCATTTTCAAAAGGCCTGGTGTGTGATCATTCATTTTTTTTCATTCACTCATTCATTCAAGAAATGTTTGCTGAGTGCCTGGTATGTAGTAAGGAAAGAAAGCAGAAAAGGGTGTCATAGGTGCTTCTTCCAGGAACTATGGATTCTCATGTCAAATGGTGAGACCATTCTTGGATATATGAAGCATTAATGAATGGGTCAAGTTTATAGTTAAGTGGCAAATAACAGGTAACAGCAATCAGTGAATCAGGAGTTCCTCAAGAAGGGTGACCAGGATAAGGGAGCATTAGTTGGGAGTAAGGTATAATTTAAGCTGGCCCTTGAAAGATGAGGATTCAGAATAACTAGAAGTGAGTAGCACTAAAGCTGTGAATTCTGAGAGTGGAATTTCGTAACAGAAAAGATTTGTTTTAAAATAAAATACCTCCTAGAAGATAGGTAAACATTAGCACTAAGAGTTTTTTGAAGTAAAGTGTTATTTATTTCAATGAATGAGAGGAAGAATTAAAGAAGAAATGATCAATGATCTTGGCATCATTTCAATGTAAACTAATCCAGCATAATTTATTCACTAACTATTGGCAAAGGATCGCGTGTTAGTTGTTCAGATGGGTGGTTATTGTTTGGATAATGAAGAGTAAGTGTCTCAAAATTGTTGCCTACTAAGAGAGCAAAAATTGGAATAATATGTATTTTAAAGACCCTGTAAATATTTTATTTGTTCACAGCCAACACCTTTATTAAGGGAAATGCTTTTGCTGCTTTGGTGACAATTTACTTTGTTAGACAAGCTCCAAGTCCTGATTGATGACAAGAGAAATGAAAGTTGTCTAGTTCCGTTCTCACCCCGACTCAGGGCCAATGACAGAAATGACATAAAACAGATTTTTAAAAAAAATTTATTTATGCATACAAGAGCTGGGGTACAGGCCAGAGTTGCGGGATGTGAGCGGATTCACCAGAGACAGAGCAGGGAGCACAACAGGCAGATCTACTGAAATCCACTGCTGATGGGAGCAGTGGGCGACACAGGAGAGATCTGCTGTGCCATGTGGGTCCCCTCCCTGGCTGGGCATCTAACTCACTGGGCTGTCCCGCGGATGCGTCAAAGGGCAGTTCTCAACCCGCCGTGCCACCAGGGAGGCCCAAAACAGATTTTTCAAGTTCCTTTGGGCTGCGGAACCAGGACTATTTGAAATCCCTAGAAAGAATGACTAAATTCTTGTTGGTCTTTCTTGAACATGCTGGTCTCAAGACATTCTTCACATGAGTATTGAAAGTTCGCTTGTATGGGAAAGCTGCCCAAGAATTACAATGTAGAGGAACCAGAAAGTGGGGAAAAATCCAAGCCCTAGTTAGTCCATAGTTATCATTTTCATCAGTAAAATAAATCAACACTAGAGTAGATTCTCTTTGCTAATTGTACAGAAATGGACTCTTTACCTGCTTAGCAGGTTAAATTTGTTTGTGAAGGCTTCTAATCCATTTTTCAGTCATACTTTTTTTCTCCACTGCTGACAGAACCCCAAACCTTAAATTGCTGACACAAGAATAACTTATTCAATTTATCAAACAGCTAATTAAAACACTTAATATTCATTCATTCATACATCTATCCATCCCCTAATTTTTTTACAGCTATGTCTCAGCTATGCTGCCCAGGCTGTATCTTTTCTGGTGCCACTTGCCTTACCCAGCAACACTCTTGTCTACATATTATGATAATTTTTCCAATCCCAAACATCTAATGGCAGTACAGTATTTGATGGAACAGAATGGATTTGTGGTAATCTATTCAAGGGCTTTCTTTAAAAAAAAAAAAAAAAAAACAAAATTGCAATAAAACATATCAGTTATAATTAAATTAGAGTTAGGGAAGGCCTTTAATATTTGATTTATTTACAGAATTCCACTGGCCCTCAGGGGTCTTGTGTGTGTGAATTAGATATGCCATGTAACATTTTTCAAATAGAAAACCTCAAGCTAAAATCACCCCTTAGGGCCTCCCCTGGTGGCACAGTGGGTTAAGCAATGCACTACGAAGCGGATCGCAGCCACTGCAGCACGAGTTCGATCCCTGCTGCCGGCCAGGGGGGGGACCCACGTGGTGCGGCAGACCTCTCCTGCTGTGTCCGCTGCTCCTCTCAGCAGTGTGCTTCTGTTGATCTGCCTGTTCTGCTCCCCGCTCTCTGTGGTGAATCCTCTCACCCCCCCCACACCTCTGGCCTGTGCCCCAGTGCTTGTATGCATGAATGAATAAATCTTAAAAAAAAAATAAAATAAAATCACCCCTTAAAGGACAAGGCATATCCTCTCTCTATAGGTTCACAAACAGCAACTAGACTAAGAATTATATGGGTTGCGCTAAAGGCTCCCTCTGCGTGAGCTGGCCTCCATTCTTTTTAGGAAGGAATTTCTCCCCATCTCTGTGCCTAAGAAATCTTTTTGGGGGCCCTCCTTGGTGGCGCAAAGGTTAAGCAGTACACTATGAAGCTATCTGTAACTACTGCAGCATGAGTTCGATCCCTGCCTCTGGTTGGGGAGGTGACCCACATGGCGCAGCAGACCTCTCCTGCCTCACCCGCTGCTCCCCTCAGCAGTGTGTCTCAGGCCGTCTGCCTGTTCTGCTCTCCCCACTCTGTCTCTGGTGAATCCTCTCACCCCTAACACCTCTGTCCTGTACCCTACTTCTTGTATGCATAAATAAATAAATCTTTGAAAAAAAGAAATCTTTTTGGGGTGGGGAGGTTTGCTCACTAATATGTCCCATTGCCAGAGGGACCACTTCCATCCCTAACCTCTCAGCCAGCAGCAGCCTGCATAGCTGGGTGTTTGGGAGACTGGGCATAATTTTGCTGTTTTATTGTAATAGATCTAGAACCAACCTTCTGTGTAGTTTGGTATGAAACTTGGTATTTTTGATCCTTGCCTCCTTCCATCATGCTAAACACCTTGCTATTTTGTTCTATCTGAATCTAATGATACTAATTTACTTTTTAAAAAGTTTTACCTATGTAGATCAAAAATGTCAAATCCATCCATTAAAATCTAAATAAGTATCATTATGTAAAAAGTACTTTGAAGCTTGTTTTTCATGCAATAAGGAACAGTGTGTCATCTATTTTTGGCGCCAAAGTTGAAATGAATAAGTGTTTTTAACAAAATGGATTTATTGGGAAATCAGGTGTAAGTAAGCATTGCCAAGAAGGAAATGAGGGGTTGATTATTTATTTAGGAGTTTACAAAGATAGTCACTTTCATAATCTGAGAAATAAAACCTTCCAGAGATATACGGAATTAATCCCACCTTTTGAATTACTTTTGTGAGAGAGGGTTCTTTTTTGTTTAAAACTCAGGTGAAGTCTGATCCTTTTGTCTGAGGTTCACTTGGCTTCCTTAGTTTGACATCATCAGACAACACTCAGCAACCTTATACTGCGTGTGCCCCGATCCTTAAAAAAAGTTAAAAATGGGTCAGTGAAAAGATAAAAGTTTAATTTCTTTTAAATAGAGGAACTTGAGAAACCTATAAAGTGCTTACCCGAACTGAGATATTTCCAGGGATTTGTAGCTAAGTAATTTAGAATAGATTGGTTTATTTCTCAACGTAAAATGATATCCCCACCAAGACATACTTGTGAAATAGGGAGCCTCGAGAAAATAATGAAAAATTATAAACCATGCCCATAGACAACAGTCAGCGAAAACAGATTGGGAAAAGACAAGAAAATGGAACTGGTCTTAAGTCATAGCAGAGAGTGGAGAAAATTTAAGAATTATGCACACTCAAAAAAACGCTGTATGAACAATTCATACTAAGGCAGCATGATGGAGAGCGTTTCTCTTAAAATTAACTTTGGCACTTATAGTTACCTGTACACTGTCTCAAAAGAACTTTTGGGGGCCTCCCTGGTGGCACAGTGGGTTGAGCGCATCTGTGGGCACAGCAGTGTGAGTTCGATCCCTGGCCCTGGAGGGAATACCCATGATGCAGCAGACTTTTCCTGCCTCGCCTGGCCTCCTGCCCCCCTCAGCACTGTTTTTCGCTCGATATGCCTGTCCTGCTCCCACTCTGGTGAATCCTCTCTTCTCCTGCAACTCTGGCCTGTACCCCAGCTCTTGTATGCATAAATAAATCTTAAAAAGAAAAAAAAAGAACTTTTGCCTCACAATTTTGGTTCCGCTCACACAATGTCTTTTTATCTTTCTGAGTGAGCTTACTTTCACAGGGATGTTACAGCTGATTACAGAATCAGTTAACTTGAGAGACAGCATAAGTACTGTGAATCATGAAATGTTTTTATTCCTTTTTTTAGATTCTCATTTCCTTTGGTCATGGTCCTGTGAGGGATTTAAACAGTAATATAATTTGATTTCTCTTTTCTATATTTCTTGCCCATGAGAAGACAATCTTCAACTTACTGCTTTACTTAGAAAATTCTGATGCTTTTAAGAAACCAGTTGTTCATTCACTGATGATTTATTTAGCACTTACTACACACCCTGCCATGGATTAGAAGTGATATTATTTTCATTTCTTTCAAATTGTCTTATTTACTGATTTTTTTTTAAATGGGTGTTAATGTAGACTACAGTGGACATTTTTATTTTCTCTCTCAGTTGTTTGCCGCATCTGTTAATGTAGACTAAGCAATGAGATTTTGCTGTCCCCATACCATATACCCTTTAGACTTTGAAAAGCACTAGAGGAGCCTCTCTGGTGGACTAGGGGTTAAGTCTCAGCACTATCTCACTATCATCACTGTGGCCTGAGTTCTATCCCCAGCCAGGGAGTGACCCACATGGCGCAGCAGACCTCTCCTGTCTAGCCTGCTGCTCCCCTCAGCAGTGTATTTCAGTAGATCCACTTGTTCTGTTTCCCATTCTGTCTCTGGTTAGTCTTCTTACCTTTGGCCTACACCCCAGTTCTTCTATGCGTATTTAAATAAATAAGTCTTTTTAAAAAATTGAAAAGCATTCGAACAGAATTAAAAATAACAGATCCGGGGCCTCCCCAGTGGCGCAGTGTGTTAAGCAACACACTGTGAAGCAAACCGCAGCCACTGCAGCACGAGTTCGATCCCTGTTGCCGGCCAGGGGGGTGACCCACATGGCACAGCAGACCTCTCCTACCGTTCTCTTCAGCAGTGTGCTTCTGTTGATCTGCCTGTTCTGTTCCCCCCTCTGTCTCTGGTGAATCCTTTCACCCCTCATACCTCTGGCCTGTACCCCAGTACCTGTATGCATAAATAAATCTTAAGAAAAAAAAAAGTACTGATTTAAGGAAAAAAGTAACAGATCCCTCAGTAATGGTCAAAGTTAGGGATTGTTGGTACTTCAGAATAATGGATATAGACTTATGTGGAACTGTCAGTTTTAGAGATAGAATCACAGTTGGGGTTTACCCTCCCCACCCCCAAATATCTACTTTGAAAATAAGCCCAAGCCCGAGGCCTACTCTGCCCTTACCATTGCTTTTTTTCTGTTTGGGTTAGTTCACAGAAGTAAGGAGAGGAAGTGTGGCCTATCTGGTAGTACAGCTCTTCTTGCCTGCCATGTAAAATAACTTCGTCCTCTTCTTCCAGCTGCCTTGCAGAGACAGGACTAGCAGAGTGAAGGTGAAGATAATTCAAGGACAGCACTAAGTCCTTTACCTACCCTTGGTCACAAGCTTTTTTTCCCATGAAATTATAGGTTCATATGAACTGCTCAACTTTCAAACTTTAATGGAGAAGCCAGTCTTTCCTCCTCAGAGGTGTTATCAGTCAATTAAGTTTGTATTATGCATCCTGTCTTAATATTTCCCCTCTCTGAGTTTCCCCCAACAACCCCAGAGATCAGTTTCTCTGCATGTGTCAAACTTCCTTCTCTCTCCTCATATTTCATTCTTCCAGGATCTGTAAAGTGTCCAGGTTCTCATAATTCACTTAAAAATGGATCGAGTCCAGAGGGACCAGGACTGACTTCTCATTAATCTATCAGAGTTTCAAATTTACTGGCTTGCAACAGAGAGGTGGGAGAGGAGGAATAGAGAGTGGGGCCTCATTTCCAGGAAAGGAGGGGCTTGCCTCTACTTCTGTGGCTGGATTGTTACCTGTTTAAAAATAATAATTATGTATTTTATTGGGCCTCCCTGGTGGCGCAGCGGGTTGAGCACTGCACTGTGAAGCATCTGCGGTACAGCATTGTGAGTTCGATCCCCGGCCAGGGAGGGGACGGACCCACATGGTGCAGCAGACCTCTCCCGCCTCTCCCACCACTCCCCTCAGCAGTGTGTTTCAGTCAGTCTGCCTGTTCTGCTCCCCACTCTGTCTCTGGTGAATCCTCTCACCTCCCGTGACTCTGGCCAGTACCCCAGCTTTTGCATGCATAAATAAATAAATCTTTAAAAAATAATAATTATGTATTTTATTGAAATAGCATTGCTTTATAACATATGTTACAGGTGTGCATCACTAAAAATCAACATGGGTGTAACTCCACTCAATTCACCACTAAGTGTTCAGTTCTATCCTTCATCACACAATGATTGCCTTGAAGCTGCCTGCTTCCGAGGAGAATTCTGAACTGAGTGGTAGCGATAAACTTAAATCAGGAGTGAGACCAGAGTTTGGCTGTGACCCTGTGAGTTAGCTTTCTGGTCAAGGGAGAGAGAATATGTAAATCTACTGACTTCCCAGGCATTTCAGCCCTAGAGGATTAGGGGGAATCCAAGAATCCTGACTTGACTATGAGGCTGAATTTTAACAAGAGCCAGTTTTAACTAGCACAGCTTGAGTTTCATATTTGAAGTAAAGCTTAAATCAAAATAGTCTTCACTCTTTCCCTAGTCTGATGGGAAATTTACTAAATGTTGAAGTCTAATATGAAAGCAAATATAGCTTAAAATGAAACTATGCGATGTCATATAATAATGTTTATAATTGGAGCAGTGAGTGTCTGGGCCCAACAACCCAGAGAGGAGAAGCAATTCTACTACTTCCTTCCTTATCTGGACTTTTCTCTGAGTGTGTATTTGGGCTAAATTTTCCAGCACGAAAGTCTGCGTCGCTGTTAGATTCTACCTAAATAAGCTGGGAGGATGATAAACTCTCCCTTCAGGTGCAGGAGGTGAGAGGATTCACCAGAGACAGAGTGGGGAGCAAAACAGGAAGATTGACCGAAATACTGAGGGAAGCAGCGGGCAGACAGGAGAGGTCTGCCTCGCCATGTGGGTCCCCTCCCTGGCTGGGGATCGAACACATGCAGCTGTGTTGCGGATGCATCATAGTGCGACGCTCAACCCGCTATGCCACCAGGGAGGCCCTCTGCAAATGCTTTTATTAAGGGGGAGGCCCACTATGTGCGCAGACCAGGAACTGTGTACTTGTAGACGTGATGATGACCCACAGATCTTAATGAAGTTGCTCTCATTTTAGGAAAGTGCATTGGACACGTGAACTATGTTTATTTAGGAAAATCCTAAAGTACACATCGTCAAATGTCATGATGTCAAATGCCAAGCTCTATTCAAGCAGATATCATACATGTGATAATCAGAAAGAGGAAAAATGAATGTTGGTTTTAGTTGCTGGGAGGCTTGATGAAATAAATTGGAATTGAGGTGATCGGTACAGAATGTGTTCAAATTTGGGTGTCAGAGACTAAATGAGTCATCAATAAAATGAGCACAGAGCGTGGGTACCATGACTGCTTCTAGATGAGCTACACATCCATCCCCAAACCCAAGCTGGGGCTGAGATTCGCCCAGCTGGTCAGCTGGTTGCAAATCTTTATGCTATACAGGCACTCATATTCTGTGCACGCATGAGGTGAATAACAGGTGGCACCAAAATGAGAGAGACTTTTGGATAGGAAGGATCTAGAAAGCAAATTCCAAGAGGGAGACTTAAGGGCCTCACATGAGCTTGGTGCCGAGATGTTCAGCGCAATCTTGACATGGGCTTTCAGGCATCACAAAGGCCATTTTGTCCACAGCAAGTTGATTTGTTATAGATGAATCAAGGGTGCAGAATGGGAACTGTTGGGTGAACATGGAGGTATTTGGTTCAAAGAAGAGTTTTCTTCTAATTAGAATGACCGCTAGAGCGTTGCCCTTCACAGCAGTGAATTCCCTACTTCAGATAGATTAGAGCCAAGCCGGATGTTTGTAACGCTGGCTCTGTGGGTAGGACTGGTGGAGTTGGGTACAGTGGACTCTAGGTTTCTTTCCAGCTCTGATATCTCGATTACTGGGAAGATGTTTAGGAAACCAAGGCAAATGGAAATTATGGCGGTGTTTCAAACAACAGTCACCCCAGCATGAACCGATGTGTCATGGGAAAGATGAGGAGAACTGGACATGTGCCCGTGTCAGGTGCATGTGGAGGAGAAATAAAAGCATCAGGTCAGGGCCTCCCTGGTGGCGCAGTAGGTTGAGGGCTGCACTGTGAAGCATCCACGGTACAGCAGCGCGAGTTCAATCCCCTGCCAGGGAGGGGCCCCACATGGCGCAGCAGACTTCTCCTGGGTCACCCGCTGTTCCCCTCAGCAGTGTACTTCGGTGGATCTGCTTATTTTACTCCCCACTCTGTCTCTGGTGAGACCTTTCACCTCCCGTGACTCTATCCTATACCCCAGCTTTGTACGCATAAATAAATAAATCTTTAAAAAAAAAAAAAGCATCAGGTCAATGATAGAGCACTTTAAATGTTCTTATAGGCAATGGAGAACCATCTTGCTTTCAGTCCTGGGGTGAAAGAACATGATTGATAAAAACCAAACTGTGAGGAAATTTGCTTTCTTTTTTAAAAAGATTTATTTATTTATGCATACAAGAGCTGGGGTACAGGCCAGAGGTGCAGGGGGAGGTGAGCGGATTCACCAGAGACAGAGTGGGGAACAGAACAGGCAGATCAACCGAAACACACTGCTGAGGGGAACAGCGGGTAAGGTAGGAGAGGTCTGCTGTGCCATGGTGGGGCCCCTCCCTGGCCGGGGATCGAACTCGCGAGGCTCTACCGCGGATGCTTCACAGTGCTGCCCTTAACCTGCTGCACCACCAGGGAGGCCCTGTGTCCTATGACAGAGAGATGTAGGTAAGATGGGCAGTATTGCATGCACGCACAAACCCCATAGAGGGGGAAAAAGTGTGGTGGGGGAAGAGAAAGGGGAAGAGACAAAAGCAAGGAGAGAGACACTGTTTCCAGGGAGGGAGACAGGTTAGGAATTTTCTTCAGTTATCTTACACCTTAGCTGCCTTGATGAGGGTAATGGAAACAGAGAAAAAAGAGAAAAATTAGAATTTAATGGGAGGACTAATATATATTTCCTTGAAAATGGCTGTGCAATAGCATTCTACAAATTATTCATTGAACATTATATGTTTGATTTTTTTTTTTAAAGCAACAGACCACAATCAAGTATTTATATTTGGTCCACCGCTTTCTGACCGATGATCTGAGACAAGTTATTAATATTCCTTCTACTCCGATTCCCCAGTAGTATCATCCAAGCCAGAGAGGGTGTTTAGAAAACACTAAGTCGTGGATAAAAAGTGCCTTGTTAGAATGTATCACACTATCATATTCTTTCTTTCGGGGTTACTATTGTTTGTCACAACCATGGTTGTTACCCTGCCTTGGAGATGTTTATCTTGCAGCTGGATCTTGAAAGTTCTTTTAAAAATGGGCAAATCTTTCAATATCTTTAATTTTGACCCATCAGGAGAATTTGAAAAACATGTAATACTGCAGATGATCACTTCTATTGCTACCGCAGTAAAATATCTATAATATATTGAAAATACTTCAGCCTCATCTATTTACGAGAAGCTGTAATGATTGAGTGTGGTGCTTTCCTGGGGTACCAATGCCTTTTTTTTTTTTCTTTCTTTCTTTCTTTCCAGTGGAATTCTCTGAACAGGGCTTTCCTGAAAAGAATACATTAAGACTGTCAGAATGATTCTTTTCAGCAGACTAAGCTTTGAGATGCCCTTTGTTGAGGGGGAAAAATGCATTATTCTGAAAGTCCTTCTGATCTTCAGGAAAACTGAAAATATCAAATGTTCTTCTACCATTTGAACTTCCCTACAAGAATATCCCAGAAATTTTTATTTTCTGGACTAAAATAATTTAGACCTTGTGCTATTTTTCCAACATGAGAAAAGAAATGTCAGGAAGAGAAATGAACTTTAGCATATGCGTTTACTGAAACAGAGACTCCCTCTGCCCTTGAAAAGCAGAAATCATTTTCCATTTAATATTTTTTGCACCTAAACATTTCCCTGGGTAAGGTAATGTGTTCAGAATAATTATCCCGAGATATCATTACTTACTGTGTATCCCTAAGACATGCTTCAGATATTTATCTAGTGTGCTTGGCTATGTCCTGAGGAAGACAGTGGTATTGCAGGATTGTAAAACAACTCCGGTGCATTGGAAAGGCAAGAAAGGAAGGCGCGTCCCCAAAAGAGTTGGTTTCATGGTTTACAAATCCATTTCGCCCATGCTCTGGCAGATAGTTCTTGAGTGTGAGGGGGACTCACTTTGATTTTACAAGGGCTGATAAAAATGTGCTGTTCTTTGTATCCAAAGCCACAGACCTGCTGTTAATATCCAGTGTTTTTCTGGTGGTAAAATGTATAAGAACAAACAATGATCTCTTCAGGAAGCTCCTCAAAGACAGGACTGAGTTTGTTAACTTCCTTTTTTACAATGTGTAGCATGTGGGACCCAACCCAACAAATCCTCATAAATGTCTTTGTTGTTGATGATGATTGAAACTGGGAGTTGAATGAGGAGCAAAGGGGTCTGTTTGCCATGATGGATGGGAGGAGACTTCTTGACGGAAAGTCAGAGACACATGGGCAGGTCAAGGATGTATTTTGGAAGATTCTATGCTATTCTTTAAGAAAAAGGAAAAATGGGCCTCCCTGGTGGTACAGTGGATTAAGCAATGCACTATGAAGCAAACCACAGCCACTGCAGCACGAGTTCGATCCCCGCTGCCGGCCAGAGAGGGGACCCACATGGTGCAGCAGACCTCTCCTGCCTCGCCTGCTGCTCCCCTCAGCAGTGTATTTCAGTCAGTCTGCCTGTTCTGCTCCCCACTCTGTCTCTGATGAATCCTCTCACCTCCCTGGACTCTGGCCTGTACCCCAGCTCTTGTATGCATAAATAAATCTTTAAAAAAATAAAAGAAAAAGGAAAAATGGCTAAATTATTTTCCAGGAGTGGTCTGGCACCTGTGAGGAACTTCTTGGTTTGGAGGTGTCTGAAACATTCACTGGAATTGGAGGGTCCTTTGTGGTGGAATCTATCTCGATGCTGCTGCTGTTCTCACTACTTAATCTTCAGTCTCTCCACCTCAGATTTCCTCTTTCCCCCTTCCTTCCTTCTTCAATGACTTACTCAGTGCCTGCTTCAAATATGCAAATGGTCTTCAGATGTGGAAATGAAAGGAGTAAGATCTTTACAGTCTAGAATCTATTCAGCATTTCAAATGTACAGGTTTGCAGCAGGGAAGTGGGAGAGGAAGAACAGAGTGGGCCTCATTTCCAGGAAAGGAAGGGCCTGCTGCTACAGAACTGTGTGGCTGGACTGTTACCCATTAAAAAATTATTATCATACATTTTATTGAAGTAACGTTGCTCTACAACATATGTTTTAGGTCCACACCACTAAAAATCAACATGCATTTAACTCCACTCAGTTTGAAACTATATTTGGGGACCATTTCAGTGAAGATGGAAATGCTTCAAATCAGTATTTTCATAGGTGCAGAAGTTGAGACTTATTTATGTAAGGAGGGGGAACACCTCCATTTCCTGACATGCACTCCCTTACACACACAGTGGAAAGTGTATCAAGAGACCAGCCTGTCCATAGGATAAATTACTTTAGAAGTAATGCTCTTTATTACTATTGCTCTTTAGAATGTATTCATTTAAAGCAATTTGTTAAGGTGATTTCTCTTTGTTGGGGTAAAGATGGGGAGTAGCAATCTATATGCAGTTGTTATACTGCTGAGTTATTCTTGAAGTAGCAAGAAAAAAAGTACTTCCTCATAAAGTATATTGCAACTGAACTGAAATTGTACTCTGGACAATGTGCTTGAGAATAGTTCAGGTAATTTAGAATTGAAAAACTTGTTGTTTGCTAAGTTAATAGTTAACCCAGTTATGGTGTTTGCAGAAAAGATGGCTTATAATAGAAGGAAGAAAAGATATACAAAATGTATACTTTTCAAAAAGATTTTGCATGCAAAAATTGCTGTGATTTTTCAGTATATTTGTTTAAAAATATTCTTTTTCATTATTTGTTTCATAGAACTGTGTTCAGTGGGAATTTTTTACTCTATATGTTGATGAACAAGCATATTTTCTTGTAAAGTAAAGGCCTCCAACCTGATGTTATGTCTCTGCCTCCAGTGTAGCCTTTCTTAGGATGACAGTTAGAAATGTTACCTCTCCTGTTACCCCACTGTCCTAGGTGAGAGGACACCTTGCAGTTCTAGGCTGTTCCTTCCCAGCCATGAGTTGTGCCTTTTGCATCTAAAGGTACCCAGTAGTCCCGTTCAATCAGTGGTGTTCTTTCTCACTGGATTTGCTTTAAAGTTAAGTGACTCTCTGCTCTAGTTTACCTTCCCACTGTCCATCTGTGGTTCCAGCATAATTGCTGAAAGCACCCCTTTAGCTCTTGATTTAATTATTTTTAAATTAGATTTTTTTAAAGATTTATTTATTTATGCATACAAGAGCTGGGGTCCAGGCCAGAGTCCAGGGAGGTGAGAGGATTCACCAGAGACAGAGTGGGAAGCAGAACAGGCAGATGGACTGAAACACACTGCTGAGGGTAGCAGCGGGCGAGGCAGGAGAGGTCTGCCATGCCATGTGGGTCTCCTCCCTGGCCGGCAGCAGGGATTGAACTCGTGCTGCAGTGGCTGTGGTTTGTCTCACAGTGCATTGCTTAATCCACTGCGCCACCAGGGAGGCCCAAGATTTATTTAAATATATTTGACATCATCTGTAGTCCCCAGGTGGTGGAGTTCCCACCACCATTTCACTCGTGTACTATCACCTCAGTCCCTGTGCTCTTTCTGCCCTCATCCCCATCTTTGCCCCCCCACCCCCCATGGTCCCTTTGGTTTAATCTTGAGTTGCTTCAAGTGTTAGCACAGAGGGATGTTCAGTTCAGGTGTTACTTTAAACCCAACAATGGGATCTCCATGGTGGCCTCATGGTAAGTCTCAGTGCGATCTCTGCTAAGGCCTAAGTTCAATCCCTGGCCAGGGAGCTGACTCACATGGCACAGCAGATCTCTCCTGTCTCGCCCGCTGCTCCCCTCAGCAGTGTGTTTCAGTCGATCTGCCTGTTCTGGTCCCCACTCTGTCTCTAATGGCTTGTACCCTAGTTCTTCTATGCAAAAATCACACTAATACCAAAAATAAATAAATCTTTAAACAAACCCAATATGGTTGTATTGGGGATGGGAAACCATTGTTGTTAGTTACTTAGTAACAATGGGTGTATGTTAATAGGCGTCTAATCTAGATATCAATTTTTCACTTAATAGATACTCATTCACCACCTAGGCTGTGTGAGCTACAGGTCTGGGAACTGGGGATGGATGAGGAAAACTGTCATTGCCCTGAAGAAGCTTATGTTTTGGTAGTGGAGACTGACAATAGTCAGGACAAAAAGGATAGAACTTAATGGCAGGTGACTATAAACACTATAAGAAAGTAAAGCAAAGTAGGGGTGTAGGGGAAATGGAGTTAAAACGGGCTTTTTTCCCACCTTCCTGACACGCGCATCTGTGGCCTCCACCTGTGGCCTTGTTTTCCTGGCAGGTTTCATTGCCCACATGTGTTATGTTGGTGCAAAATGTGCTTGGGAGCTCAAGCATGGGAGTTCATGGATACCTAGGGCCAAAAGGCCTGCACACATGACTGTGGCACTTGCCAGTATGCACACCCAGGCTGGAGATCATTGTGGAGACTATTGAGAGAGGGCAGGGGCAGACAAAAGGAAGAGAAGAGAGAGGGGGAAGGGACTTAGAGGAGGGGGAGAGAGAGGGGAAGAGAAACCAGAGCGAAGATCAGTGGGGCTAGCTTGGTTGCCATCTGCATCCCAGACCCCCAGCCTCCCTCACGCATGCCTCCCTGCGTGCTGGTCGGCCTGTGTCTGGTTCCCTGCTTCAGTACTGGAGGTCTGTCAAATCAACCTAAGGCTCAAAGATTCCTCATCCATTCACCATAATCCACAATGTACCTGCTCACTGGGTTCCTGCTTCCCCAATGATACAGACAGATGTTGCCAGAGGGCTAGTTTAGACAGAGTGGCTAGAGACGTCTGATGAAGTAACATTTGAAGCATCACCCAAGTCATGTCAGATCCAACCTTTAGAGCAGAGCCTTCTGGGGTGTCCTGGCCTCACCCGAAAGGCATTCTGGGAAATTCATCCAATGCCCTGGCTCCTAGTTTAGAGCTTCCTGCCTTCTGAGTTTTGGGACATTTCCTTAACCTAGGACAGTGAAGGGAAATGGGTTTCTTTTTCCAGGGAGGGAAGGGGATGAGGAACGTGCTGTTGCCCTTTGTGTTCTTTTCAGCACCTGTGGATTTGCTTTCCATAGTGTATCTCCAGTCCCAGTTATCTCCCACAGTAAATATTCCATACATATCACACTTCTGGTCAGTTGAAAGGTTTTGGGAGCCGTGGAGAGAGGTGGGCTTTGCCGAGCTTGGCGCAGCAACACTATACAACTATAGAAACCTGGGTGGTTTCCTGTCCGTCGCGTGGCTCTGCAGAAAGGCATTCTGGGAAATGCATCCCGTGTCCCAGGTCCTAGTTCGCAGCATCCTGCCTTGTGAGATTTGGGACATTTCCTGAACCTAAGAGAGTGAAGGGAAATGGGCTCCTTTTTCCAAAACCTTCAAACTTAAGTGTTTGCCAAGTGCTTTGCAATCTGCCTTTCCACAATTCTCTCATTATCTCTGTGATGAGGTTTATCATGCCGGTACTGCACTTTACTGAATAAATTTAGGGACAGATGGAGGTGGCAGAATGGAGGAGAAGAGCAAGAAATGACATTGAGCTGTGAGCTCTTTGCAGGAATGGCCCGTCTGTGGGCTTCCTGTGGGGGGGCTAACACGTGACTGGCACATGGTGTTGGCTTTCGATAAAAGCTGTGGCATGAATTAGCTACAAAAGGAAGGTGAACTGTTGTTCATCTGAAAATTTTGAATACAAATGTATTTTAAATTAATGAAGGGTTTATGCTGTTGCTGTAGACTACTATTTTCAATCCACTGCATGGTGAATATTTTTTGATCTGGATTTTATTGTATGAGGAATTTTTTTAAATGGCATGTAAAAATTTTTAATAGACGAAGAAAACCTGAGTGGTGGAATTGCCATTATATGGTGTGTGAGTTCACCATGCCCTAGGGTTTGTGCTGCTGACAACATCTTGGTTGCTGTAGCTGATTGTTGGTTGGTCTGTCCCTATGTCCATTTGCCCATCTGTCCATCCGTCTGTCTGTCCTTGTCATGTACGAAAAGGTCCTTTTCCTTACTAAAAGTGTTTTTGTTTAGCTCATGTGAAATTGTTCTTTTTATCTACAGAATAATGGGTTTTGTCATGATTCTTTAAACAGTTTAGTTAATTCTAGAATCCTGAGATTCTTACAGTTTGATTATGTGCAAGACATTGGAAAGAATACAAGAATGAATTAAACCTGGGTCCTTCCTCCAAAAGGCAAATAGTGCTGACATAGAGAGAGAGAAAGAATGCAATTGTTAGTGAGTGACCAGGAACCAAACACAGCTGTAGTTAAATGGGGAGATGGGTTTAGAGAAGGGGGGAGGATGCCTTTTGACCGCAGGTGTTACGGAAGGCTTGGGGGTAGGAGTGGTGCAAGGGTAGCATTTATGTTTGGGTGGAGGGAAGTAACATTTATTATATTGATGAGCAAGTTGATTGGCCTGCTCCTCTCACTTGAACTTCACAAGAGTGACAGAAGATTTACTACTCCCATTTAGCAGATGAAGGCACTGAGACAGGGAATAGATTAAATGACTCATCCCAAACTCGCCTGTTGAGTGGCAAAGCTGTGATCAGGAGAACAGATATTAGCAGCATTTTATCCTTCTGTCTTAATGGTTGAGTTAGTGGAAAGATAAGGGCATGGGACATTTGAGGTGAACAAGGACCTCATTGACTGCCATTGCGAGGTGAAGTGCCCTGCCTATGAGGGAATAGTGGGGTTATGGGGGATATACAGTTCCCTGTGCCCAAAGACAATTCTGGAAATATCCTGGGAAAATGCTTGGGATTTGGTAGAAGATGCCCTCCCCTGTGTGGCTATGGGATCTGGGCTTTTGTTTTGCAACCATCCCTGGCCCATACGTTCACCATGATTCTAGAGATTTGAAAGAGAATGTTGGAGCCCTTGGCATCATTTTCACAGGTTTTAATGGTAAACATAGAAACGAGGCAGCAGGGAGACAGCAACTTAAGCCCCATATGAATCTCTATACTCTCTTTTCTCTATGCTTTCTCTGGCCATCTGTAGGGTCAGAGAACTATCAGGTCTTTCCACCCTCCCACCACTGTGGGCATGCGCAAGTGGGCGCACCTGAGTTGGACACGGGCCTAAATGGGTAGTGTCATGAGGACGCCAGAACTAACAGGAGCAACAGGACCAATGCAAGCAGCAGCAGTAGGAGAAGCAGCTGAGAGGGTGAGATGCACGGGGTGCTGGGAGGCCTGCCAGCCTCCCGGCCCCTAGCACCCATACCTGCCATGTACCTGGCCACCGCTGACAATAAAAAGTGTAAAAGCCACCGAGGGCTCCAAGACTCTCCTTTCCTTGACCCGTCTGCCCAGAACCATCCCGAACCTTGCTCCTGTGCTCCTTTCCTGCTGCTACACCATCTCTCATGGTCTCTTCTGCTTGTAGCCACACCCTGTCTCTAAGCAACACTGCTTTTATATATCTGCCCTCCAGGTTTAGGTGTGCACACACTTGCACATGCACACGCACTCATGCCTGGATGTCCATAGTCAAGCCCCACACCCATGCAACCTCATGCCTGGATGTCCATAGTCAAGCCCCACACCCATGCAACCTCTGTGTTAACAAGATCAAGGCTGCAGGGGATAGGCACAGAGGCCCAATGCGTAAAAGCCCCATCGTCTTCATTTACCCTATAGCTCTGTTTGGTCAAATGTGGATAACGTGCAGGGACACGACTTCGGCAGTGCATTAGTTTATGAGTGTGAGTCCTTCCCATGATGCAGAAGGGCTTTCATGCCACTAAGCTTCTCAGTGTGATGCTAAGGAGACTCCTTCCCCAAATGTCTCCAGCAATCTAATCCTTTGAGCGTCTTCATCCAGGGTTTTTGTGCAAAGAATCATTGGGTCTGGTCTATACCCGCCTGCCTGCCTTTGTGAACATCAGCACTTAAAAAAAAAAAAAAAACCAAACAAAACTTGCTCAATTCTTGGGATTTTGAGAAGAAAACTCCTTAATCTCCTCTCCTCTTTGCTGCTCTCATGATTTTAACCTATTCTGCTATTTTAACTTATTCTGCTATTTTAAAACTTCTGTTCAATAAATGAATAATTAGGTCTGCTTTTGGCTTTGCTACTGAAAAGTAGACCATAATATTTAGATTAAAACAGTGTCATAACTACACTGGAAAACTACATCCCAGTTACATGATGAATTCCTCCTCTTCCTTTTTATTCTTGGTACCCTGGGGTGGCCTAGTGGAGAAGCATACTATTTGATTCTCCTTGGGTGGTCAGACAGGACTTGTAAAGACTCTTGTTTGTTTTGTGTTGGGACTTCAAAGGCACACAGGCTTCCCTACATAAAGATGTACTAAGAAATAGGGATTTTTTTGAAGTTGCTATGTATAAAGGGAAATTCAGAGAGACCATCTTCCTTTAGAACTACAAGCTAATGTGATTAGAGGGTCCCTTTTCAGTAGGAAGCTTTGTTGCTCCTATCTCTGGTCATTACCGCCAGCCTTGTGGGGACATGGTGCTTATAGGAACTATGTTTTTTTTTTTTTTTTAGCCCATCCCATAAAGATCTACTTTAATTTTTTAAAAAAGATTTATTTATTTATACATAAAAGAGCTGGGGTCCAGGCCAGAGTCCAGGGAGGTGAGAGGATTCTCCAGAGAGAGAATGGGGAGCAGAACAGGAAGACTGACAGAAACACACTGCTGAGGGGAGCAGCGGGCGAGGCAGGAGAGGTCTGCTGCATCATGTGGGTCCCCTCCCTGGTCGGGGATCAAAACTTGCATTACAGTGGCTGCAGTTTGCTTCATAGTGCATTGCTTAACCCACTGCACCACCAGGGAGGCTCTCTAGTTTTCAAACTACATTTGTGCATGTTTAGATTTTGGAACAACTGAAAAGCTGAATGTGTGTGTGTGTGTGATAATGTAATAGTCCCATTGCTTGGGAGATGTGTGTTCTCAAGACATATTTCAGTCCACATAGTATTATTAATTAATAAGCCAATTAATAAGCCCACCCCTGCTGTGGTGTGGGAAAGAAGTTTGCATTGGGGTGAAGGCTGCTACATGTAGGTTTTTAAAAAAAGATTTATTTATTTATGCCTGTAAGAGCTGGGGTACGGACCAGTGGTGTAGGCAGTGAGAGGATTTGCCAGAGAGAGTGGAGAACAGAACAGGCAAATTGACTGAAATATACTGCTGAGGGGAGCAGCAGGTGAGGCAGGAGAGGTCTGCTGTGCCTCCCTGGCTGGGTATAGAACTCATGCTGCAATGGCTGTGGATGCTTCATAGTGCGGTACTTAACCCCTTGCACCACCAGGGAGGCCCCTGCAGGATAGTTTTTAATGCAGTATTTCAGACCTCCTTCCAGGTCAGGGGGAACTGGGAGAAGCCAGTGTCATGTATGCTGCCATTGGTATTATCTGTGCTGTGCGGTGTGTCAGCCATTTTATTTACCCATGTTTATTTCCTCCATTTCGGAAAATTAATTGTCCTTAAGAGGGGAGGTTGAGAGTGCTGAATTATTTGAGGCCTGGAGGAAGTGGAGCAGCTGTGTCTTAGCTCAGACCAGTGGTCTAACTAATAGGTTGTCTTGCCACCTGATTCACTGGATTGGAGGTGCTTAGCCAATTATGTGACTCCCTCTGTGGAGAGAAATGACCTTGAGTCCCGAGAGCCAGACATTGCTTTATGTCATGTGTCACTCTCTGAAGTCCCTTCACCACCTTGGCCTAGTGGGATGTAGTACATTACTGATTTAGAAAATTATTTCTCTGTAATAACAACAACAACAAAAAGCCACTGTATGAAGTAGTTGAGTCTTTCGTGACTGGCCAGGAACTTTGCTTTTGGAAAAGGTGCTTAGAAAATAAGTAGTAGTTTGAGGGGGGAGCCTTTGAACATCTTAAGGTAGAGCAAAACCACCAAGCTTCTTGCTTGGTTTATCCAGCTCCAACCTGCTATTATAATTTTTTTTTAAGATGAAGAACATTAGAGAAAACAAAATATAAATTAAAAAACAATTAGAAATGTTAAGTTTGTTGGACTTGCTACACGATCAGTTATTTTATAATCAAATACATTTTCACAAAATATTAGTTTTTTTTTTTTTTAAGATAAGTCTGGACACAGAAAACAAACCTAACCTTTAATAGGTTCTTGCATGCCTCTTTAAGGCCAGGAGTCAAAGATCTCAGTGACTTTGCTGTGACTATACCAGCAACAGAAGGTACTTGGTGACTCATCCATGGTGGAGAGGGAAGAACTTCTCTCCTGGACTCAACCAGCTCCTGTTTTTTTTTTTTTTTTTTAAGATTTATTTATTTATGCATGCAAGAGCTGGGGTACAGGCCAGAGGCGTGGACTGTGAGAGGATTCACCAGAGACAGAGTGGGGAGCAGAACAGGCAGATCAAGGGAAGTACACTGCTGAGGGGAGCAGAGGGCGAGACAGGAGAGGTCTGCTGCACCACGTGGGTCACTTCCCTGGCTGGGGATTGAACTCCTGTTGCAGTGGCTGCAGGTAGCTTCATGGTGCTGTGCCTTAACCTGTTGCGCCACCAGGGAGGCTCTCAGCTTCTGGTTTAGACCCATGTTTCTGCTGTAGTACTTCCATGACCCTCAGACATAGTCTCTGTCTGAAGCCTTCTGTTCCAGTTGGGACTAGCATTGCACAATTGTTTCAGAGGATACATGGAATAAGCTATAGAAACTATCTAGGGTCTAGCCTATATCTTGCTAGCTCCATCTTCCCCCTTTTATTTTTTTTAAGGTTTATTTATGCATACAAGAACTGGGGTATAGGTCAGAAGTGGGAGGGGGAGGGGTGAGAGGATTCACCAGAGATAGAGCAGGGAACAGAATAGGCAGATGGATGGAAATACACAGCTGAGGGGAGGTCTGCTGTACCATGTGGGTCACCTACCTGGCTGGGGATCTGCGGCTGCTCCATAGTGTGGTGCTTAACCCCTTGCACCATGAGGGAGGCCCAATTTTCCCCCTCTAGTTATTTCCAAGGGCTCATAGTTTTGCGAGCATAGTGCTGTAATGTTGGCTTTGGCAGTCACAATGGAGAACAGTTAAAACCCTTCATTTCCCACATAATGAAGTCTCGGCCCAGAAAAGAGAGTAACGTGCAGTGTCTTAGAATAGCAGTAGAAGAGATGGTGCTAAAACCAATCTTAACTGGATGCTCCAGCTTTTTTTGGAGAACACAACACAGCGTAGGGAGTGAATTCCTGGCATGGCTACAGAGCTGTCAGGTCCAAGGTCAGTCTAAAGGGTCCAATTTAAAAAAACAATCAGCCTCCCAAATTTTCCTGTAGGAACCTGCAAGGTAAACAGAAATGTATACTGAAACTTCACCATGTCCTCCTTACTCTTGACAATATTTGACTCCATTTCCCTTTCTCTCTTTATTCTCTCAGGTGACTACAGAAGTCTTCACACCCAGTACATTCAGGTAAGTGACTTTCTGGATGGGGAAGTTTCCAGATAAAGGTTTGTTCTGATTCCCTCTGCAGCCATTGTCTGTTCTTTCCGAGGTTGCCCCAAAGACCCCAGTGGGTACCACTCCTTGGATTTGTCTCCTTTTTTGCTTTTGTTTTGGTTTCTTGTCTATGCTCTTCTATCACATTTTTTTGTTTTCATCTATCTACACATACATGTTGTAATATTCGAATTGTAACATTACAATACAATCACTGTTGAAATAAGTCAGAAGGGAGAAGAAAAATACTGGATGATCTCACTGATAGGGGCACTAATGGGGATCAAGGGAAAAAAATAACATCAATGAGAATAATAACAAAAACACAACACAACAAAAACAGACAGACAACTGCAAAGCGGAGACATCCTGCAGGGAAGAGGGAGGGATTGGGATCAAGGCAGGGATGGGAAGAGCACCAGCTTGATGGCGCACGGATGAATTGGTGGTGGAAAAATTCTATGGGGACTACACCTAGAAAAAGCAAACATAGTAAGAAAAAAGAAAAATTAAAATATTAAATGTATGCACTGCTGTAACAGTACTATATTACGTAGTGGTCCATGCACGCCAGTGTTGTAGTGATAGTTGTGCTGATGTGTGCCTGGGAATGGTAAATCCTACTTGTAGGATACAGGTTGCCCATGGAGAGGGAAGCCGGGTGCATGGCAGATAGCAAGTGTGGCTGTAATACATATCTTTCAAAAATAAGATTAAAAGCAGCCTCCCTGGTGGCGTAGCAGGTTGAGCGCCACACTGTGAAGCATCTGCGGTGTAGCAGTACATGAGTTTGATCCCGGCCAGGGAGGGGACCCACATGGCACAGCAGACCTCTCCTGTCTTGCCCGCTGCTCTCCTCAGCAGTGTATTTCAATCCATCTGTCTGTTCTGTTCCCCACTGTCTCTGGTGAATCCTCTCACCTCCCTGGACTCTGGCCTGTACCCCAGCTCTTGTTACAAACAACCAAGCTGAAGAAGAAGAAATAAAAAGAAACATCCCCTTTATAATTGAAATAAAAAAATTTAAATACTTGGAAATAAATCTAACAAAAGAGGTGAAAGACCTTTACAAAGAAAATTACAAAACATTGCTAAAAGAAATAGAAGAAGATACAAAGAAATGGGAAAATATCCCTTGCTCATGGATTGGAAGAATTAACATCATCAAAATGGCCATCCTACCAAAAGCAACCTACAGATTCAATGCTATTACAATAAAAATTTCTTGTATGAATAAATAAATATTTAAAAAAAAGATTAAAAACATATAATACGCTATATGCCGTCTCCCACTGCCAGCCTCTATGGCTGCCAATGGTGGTCTTTCTTTCCTTACAGATTTCATTGCCCACATTGTGATACTGTGTGCCAAAAGCACTTAGGGGCATGAGCACAGGGCACGCTTGGATGCCCACGGCAGAGCCGTGTGGGCATAGGGCACGTGCACCTGTGATTAAGGACATCCAGGCCAAGAATATGGAGAGAATGGGGTACTTGCGCCTATAAATACAGATGCCTGGGCTGAACAGCCCCCTGCAAATCTTCACTCTTTTGGCTGCTGCTGCTTCTTCTGCTACTGCTTCCACCTTCTTCTTCTTTTTGTCTTCTTTATTTATATATATTTGACATCAATTGTAATCCCCATGGATTTCCCACCACCATTTCACCCGTGCACCATCACCTCAGTCCCTTGTGCTCTTTCTGCCATCAACCTACTCCTCCCCACCAAGTGTCCCCAATTTGTCCTTGTCTTTTTGTTTTTGTTGTGTTTTTATTATTATGATTATTATTGTTATTATTCTTTTCCTTGATTGCTTATTTGGCTCCCTTATATTCCTCCTAGAGGGAAAACCATATGGAATTTTTCTTTTCACCACTTCTGCTGCCTCTCCTGCCTTCTCTGTGATGCTGCCCATATATTTCCCTCGTCTCAGCCCAGTTGCGCCCACCTAAGCAAGCCCACACCCTACTCTAGGTGCAGCCATCAGGCATGCGTGCAGGACCACGGGGGTCTATCACTGATGCTAATGGCAGGAGAGCAGAAAAGCTTGTAACTTTCATTTACCCTATAGGGGGGCTGGAAGGTTTCATTGCTGCCTGCCTCTCAGCCCTTCCCACCCCCTACCTACCTGGCCTTCTGGCCCACCCTATGCCTGGTTGTCCCTACAAATGGTGTAAGTTGTCAGGATTCAATAAATTAGAGAGAGGACTCGACACTCTTTTACACCTAGAAGGATAGTTTCAGTTACTTCTTTCCTATCAAAAATTCAGTCAGTCTCAATATTCCCATTGTAGAGACAGATACTATAGAAACCGATCTCTTAGGGATGTGATGTACAACATGACGACTCTAGTTATGCTGGCTTTTATATTTTAAAGCTGTTAAGAGAATACCATTTTTCTCTTTTGTCTCTATATGGGATGACAGATGTTAACTAAGCTCGCCATGGTGATCATTTCACAATATGTGCAAGTCACATCTTTATGCTGTGCACCTGAACCTTCTGCAGTGCTCTATGTTAATTATATCTCAATAAAACTGGGGACAATAAAAAAAGATGAAAAATAAATCTCTTTGGCATTTCAGATGTTGGAGGTGCCAGAAGTTTCACTGGAGCGGTGGTTGTCAAGGTGTGGTCCTGAGATGTGCAGCATCGTGTCACCTGGTAATGTGCTACAAATACAAATAGTTGGGGCTGACCATAGATTACTGAGTCAGAGATGCCTGCAGTGCAGTGTTTTAACAAATGCTTTGTGTGCTTCTAATGGATGGTAGAGTTAAGAGAACCACCATCTAAAGCTCTTCACCCCCAATTGTATGTTCTCTGTAGACCTTGTTTTCATACTTAATGCAGCAACATATCCCCCCACACCCAAGATACACAGGTACCTGCACTACTGTGCAACCATCCCAGGCTGGTAGGCTCATTGTTCACCCAGGCAGATGAAAAGAGAATGTTGGAGCCTTCCGTATCTCTAACATGCCTTTTTAAAAAAATATTTATTAATTGGGCCTCCCTGGTGGTGCAGCGGGTTGAGCGCTGCACTGTGAAGCATCCACTGCACAGCAGCGCGAGTTCCATCCCCGGCCAGGGAGGGGACCCACATGGCACAGCAGACCTATCCTGCCTCGCCCGCTGCTCCCCTTATCAGTGTATTTTGGTTGATCTGCCTGTTTTGCTCCCCACTGTGTCCCTGGTGAATCCTCTCACCTCCTGGGACTCTGGCCTCTACCCCATCTTGTATACATGGATAAATCTTTAACATTTATAAATGGTGCCTCCCAGCAAGCATGGAGGCGGCCACTGAGCCCTGTCGCCTTAGTGCGACACCGTGACAGCAGAGGCACCATTTTTATTACTGGCTCCTAGACCCAGGTGTCTGTTTACACAGGCCTGTGCACTCCGGCTTGTTGGCCCAGGTGTCTGTAAGTAAAAGCTTGCATGCCCAGCTCTCATGTCTCTCATCCCTGGCGTCCGTGCATGTGCTGTGCTCGCACTTTTTGCACCAACACGAAATCATGCAGCCTGGGAGGAAAGCAAAGGCGTAGGTGGTGAAAAAGAATCTGAGCCGCTCCATTTTCCCTACAGTCACCTTGATATAATGAGAAATGAGTATTCTGGTTTTCTCCAGGGTTCTGGGCATAGAACTCCTAAAACCCTTATCGTTTCTTAAATTATAGGAGCATCTATAGTTCCAACACTTGGCTATTGTCTCCAGCTCTGTCAAGATAAAGGTGAAAGAACCATCTGTTCTCATTCAAAACAAGCCCCTTTTGAGAACACATAAGAGCGAAAGAAAAATAAATAAAAAATTAACAGGCAACTATAAATCAGAGACATTTTGCAAGGAAGAAGGAGGGATCAAAACGGGAGGGAAGAGCACAAGGGATTATGGTGACAGTTCACGGGTGATTTAGTGGTGGGAAATCTATGGCGACTACAAAGAGAGGAGAAAGACATTGTGCAAAAATGAACAACGATGTAAAAGATATATAAATAAATTATATAAAGATAAAAAAACACTTCGTTTTAAAAACAAACAACAAAATAAAGCCCCTTTTAGATACACCTGAATTCACATTAATATGGTGATTTTGGGAAAACCTTTAAATATGGGGGCAGGTTACCAGAGGAGTCAACCCGGTGATGAGAAGATTGGCACCTTAAACCCCATCCCTGACCTCCTGGGAGGGGAGAGGGGCAGAGTGCTGAGTTAATCACCAGTGACCAATTATTTAATCAAGCATGCTTACCTGATGCAGCCGCTATTTAAACCCCATAGGAAGGGGTTCGCAGGACTTCCGGTTGAGCTTCCGGAGGTGCTGGGCTGCTATCCTACTGGAAGGGTGTGCAAGTTTGGTGCTTGGTGCCGCGTGCCCCATGCATCACTTCTTTCTGGCTCTCCCTTTAGAGCACATTGGTAACCTGGTAAGTAAAGAGTTTTCCTGAATTCTGGGAGCTGTTGTAGTGAGTTACCAAACCTGAGGAAGGAGTGGTGGGAACTCCTGATTTACAGCTGGTGAGTTGCAAGTCCAGGTACGGGCTGGACTTGCAGTTGGTCTCAGGGATGGGGGCAGTCTTGTGCGACTGAACCCTTATCAGTGAGGTGTGTGCTAACTTTGGAGTTAGTGTCAGAATCAAATTGAATTGAGGACACGTGTGCTCATGTAGGTAGGGAATTGCTTGGCGTGTATAGTGCCAGGACAGCACAAGGCGGGTGCTCCATCATCAGAGTAGACGGGTCAAGGAGGAGTCCAGGAGCCCTCGGTGGCTTTTTAGGCTTTTATTATTCTTTACATCAGAGGTGACCAGGTACATGGAGGCAGGGGGTTCTGGGGGGCCAGGAGGCTGGCAGGTCTCCCAGCCCGCGGCATATATCAGTCTCTCTGGTCTCTGCCTTCTCGGCTTCTCCATCTCTTTCTCTCCTCTGTGTTGGCGTCCTCATGATGCCATCCTTATAGGCTCCGTGTTTCAGCCCAGGTGCGCCCACTTGCGCATGCCCACACCCTACTTGAGGTGCCCGCCTTCAGGCATGTGTGCAGGACCGCAGGTGTCCAGCAGCGACAGTACAGGTGGGAGGGCAGAAAAGCCTGACAATTTTCTCTGACTTGACAGTGTGGAAAACCTCCACAGAATGCTGGGGGTTAGACATGTCGTGTAAGTAGAGAAAAACCAGGGAGTTTTTGCTTTGGTGACTCCAAGATGGAGTCAAGCCTTTTGTGGCCTTCTGGGGCCTGTATCAAACCTTCCACTCTGTCTGTGAAGGTCCTTAAACTCAGTGTAGGGTAAAGGTCGATCAGGTATTTCTACCCTCCCACCGCTGATGATGGACACCTGCGGTGCTACGAGCATTCCAGGGTGGGCATGCCCAAGTGGGCGCACCTGAGTTGGACACGGGCATAAATGGGCGGTGTCATGAGGACGCCAGAACTGCGAGGACCAACAGACAGAACTGTGAGGATGGACTGCGAGGATCAACCGACAGTACTGACAGCAGCAGCAGCAGCAGAGAGAGAAGAAGCAGCCGAGAGGGTGAGATGCGCTGGGGGCTGGGAGGTCTGCCAGTCTTCCGGCCCCCGCACCCCTGCCTGCCATGTACCTGGCCACCGCTACTAAATAAAGCATGAAAAGCTACCGAGGCCTCCAAGACTCTCCTTCCTTGACCCGTCTGCACAGAACCATCCCGAACCTGCCTCCAGTGCCACCTCCATCCTGCTGCTACACTCAGTCTGCTCCTTAGGAAGCCTGTGTGGGAGCAGGAGATGGAGGAAAAATCTGGGGCTTTCTGGGACAGGGCAGGCTGAATGAAATTAGAGATCTCATTTCTGTCTTAGAGTGTTCATTGAACAAAGAAATAGGTTTTTAAAGCACCATATTTCGAAAGTTGTGGTTCTGTACTACTGAATGCAAAGTAGAATCACTGGGAGACATTTGAAAAAAACTGGTTTCTTGGCCTCACCCCAAGATTCCAGTCTCAGCTGAGGTGGAGGTAGGGGCAGGGGAACTGGAGGGGTGGCTCGGACCTCATCAGCATGACCTGAAGGCTCTCCAGCTGACTCTAATTACAGTCATGGTTCAGAACCTCTAGGAGAGAGTGGTGTTTGGTTTGGAAGCAAGATGAGAAATACAATGAAAATATCCTGGGACAGTGTAGTCTTGGGGGGCCTTTTCCTTCAAGGGTGTGTGCTTTTCAAACTGGTCCTACAGCTCTTAGTGACCTGATTTGGGAAGTGTTTTTTTACCAGTGTCAGATCTAGCTTTTTTTTTTTTAAATTTATTTATGCATACAATAGCTGGGGTATAGGTCAGAGTCCAGGGAGGTGAGAGGATTCACCAGACAGAGTGGGGAGCAGAACAGGCAGACTGACTGAAACACACTGCTGAGGGGAGCAGCGGGCGAGGCAGGAGAGCTCTGCTACGCCGTATGGGTCCCCTCCCTGGCTGGAGGTAGGGATCGAACTCGTGCTTCATAGTGCGTTGCTTAACCCACTGCGCCACCAGGGAGGACCTCTAGCTTTAAAAAAAAAAAAAAAAAATTCTTCATATATATTTTACATCAAATGTAGTCCCCACAGAATTTCCTTTACTCCTGTTTTGATCTTGCGCCCTCCTTCCCACCCTGCAGATTGTCTCTGGTTCAAAACAGGGGTGGGTAGAGCATAAGGGACTATGGTGAAATTTCACCGGGATTACATGTGAAAAAACATACAGTGTATAAAAAAAGAAGAATGATGTAAAAAAATACATAAAATAATAAAAAAATTCCACCATCAATTCATCTGTGCACCATCCTCATAGTCCCTTGTGTTCTTTCCATCCTTGTTTTGATCCCTCTTCCTCCCCTGCAGAATGTCTCTGATTTATAGTTGTTTATTTTTGTTTTGTTTATTTTTTTTCCCCTGATCTCTTATTTGGTTCCCCTATGTTCCTCCTCTCAGTGAAACCTCATCATCAGGGAAGTGAAAATCAAAACCACAGTGAGATACCAGCTGGCACCAGTAAGAATGGCACATATTAAAAAAACTAGTAACAACAAATGTTGGCGAGGATGTGATGAAAAAGGAACTCTCCTACACTGCTGGTGGGAGTGCAAACTAGTCTACTTTTTTTTTTTTTAATTGGTTTTGTTGTCCCCTGGTACTGACCTATTATGTAATTCTAGCCAATTTGTTGTAGGTAAGGAGGTTGAACAGGTTGTCTTACCTGTGTCCTGGGAAACAGTATTTTGGAGAACATGCAGATAACCGTCCTTTCTTTGCTGTCAAACCCTTTTTGTAAGTGGCCGTGGCTCCAGGAAAGGAACTGAGAGACTGATACCACATCTTGCTGTGTGAGGCATTTAATTTTTCTATGACTGTCAATGGAACCAGAGCCTTCCCTGCAGTCCCCAACGTTATGGAAAGGAAAGATTGAGCTGTATTTGTTGGAGGAGTGTTGAAATATTCCATGGAAAAAGGAAAGGGAAACAAGTTCTACCACTGATTTTTCTTGGCAGGGTTTTTGACCTTTCTGCCTCAAGTTTCTGGCAAGTGTGATTAGGAATTTACTCCTAGGATTTGCTCAGACTAGCTACTCAAGACATCTCTTCCTTGCTGCTGACTAGCAGTAGTTAATTTGCTATCTCTCACATGTGTTATCCAAAAATCACAGAACTCATTAGAAATAAACAGCATGAACTTGATCGCTTGCATTTGGAGGATCAGCCAGATGTAAATCTGAGTTGCACTTTGGAGGTTTTGTGTGCCTCATTTAAAAATAAATAGAACTCTAGCCTTAAGTAGAAACAGATTTTTTTTTAAATGAAATATCTTACTGGAAAACAAATTTTATTTTTCCAATAAAAAATATAGGGAGGCGGTAAGCCTCGCTTGATGCCAGTGATTGTTTTATTTCATGCCCTTTCATTCTTTTTTGCTGATGGCAGATGGGACAGAAATAAAGACCCCATTTCATTGTCCAAGATGGGGGAAAAATGTAATTGAATCAGGAATTTGTTCTTAATGGGCTGCAGACATTTAAAACCTGATTGGTCACACTCAACTGTTTGATGCGCATTTTAGGCAAATAAATGTACATTTTCTGTACCTCCCAGATCATTTTGAGTGCATTACTACACCACAGGCCATTGAGAAGGGGTTCTGCCTGAGGGTTTGGGTTCTTAGGCCTTTTAAAAAATGTTACTAAAAGAAACTGAAAGTTGTTTTTCATGTGATCACAATATGATTTATGTGATTAGAAAATTTGTCTTCTTGATATGCAAACTTGCTGCTAGCAATACCAGATAGCCATATGCCACCTGTTTTTATTCCAACAAAACTTATAATCTGAATAAAAAAAATTCCTTATCTTTGAAGAATCAGAAAAAAATAATTCAAGTCTATTAACTTTTTGTGTTTGTCTTCCAGATCATACAAAATCAGAAGTATTCAAATGCCAAAGGGTTCACTCTTCCAAGGAGAGATTATGTTTCATGCAGACACATGCATTTAGTTATAGATATGCCAGAGATTTCCCATGAGCTGATTTTAGTCATCCCTATTCCTAGTAATCCTGAGATTTAAGAACTGGACAGAACACCACCTTCTGTTTTCTATTTTTTTTTATTTTTTTATTAAAATCTTTTAAAATTTACATATACTTGCCATTAATTGTAATCCCCATGTATTCCCCATCACCATCTCACCAGTGCACCATCACCTCAGTCCCTCGTGTTCCCATCTTCCCTCACTTCTATTTTTTAAAGATTTTTTTTTTAAGTTTATGTATATAAGACCATAGGCACAGAGGGTGAGAGGGTTCACCAAAGACAAAGTGGGGAGCAGAGCAGGCAGATCAACTGAAATACACTGCTGAGGGGAACAGCAGGCGAGGCAGGAGAGGTCTGCTGTGCCATGTGGGTCTCCTCCCTGGGCGGGGATCGAACTCAGGCAGCAGTGGCTGGCGATAGCTTGATACTGCTGAGACTTTAACCCTGCACCACCAGAGAGGCCCTATTTTATTTTTTTAATATAACTATTTGTCACCTGCCATTAAAAAACCAAACTGCTTTATTAAAAGCAGTACAGGACTTTCCATGGTCCTGTCCATCTTTATGCCCAAGAAATAATTGATTCATTTTCTACTCCTCTTTAATTCTGGCATCAAATCTACAGGGCTTAATGCTACTATTTATTAGGGACAAAGCTAATTTGTCTGGTTAGCTTTATTAGGTGTTTCAAAAGAAATAGTTGGGTAGATATAGAGGCAGACTACTCAGGATTCGTTTCAGAAACGTCCCTTTTTTTGTTTGAAAGTCTGTCACTGAAGGTGTGTCATGTGGAAGTGGCTGGTTATTGACTGACTTTCCCTGCTTCTGAAGACTGCCGTCCTCTTACAAGCCTTTTGGTAGCAAGGTACCATGATCTCAGATTCCAAGTAGTACTGAAGCGAGGGTAAAGAGAAAGATAATATGAAGTTATAGATGCAGACGGTCCTATCCACATATCATGTTCGAAAGGCTTGCGTAGTGGATTCTGAAGCGGCTGGTCCAGGTAGCCTCTGCTTCCTATGATCTAATTAACCATGTTAGAGCTTAATGGGATTAACCTAACTGAAATTTATTGGACTTTGCTTTGACAGTAAAGATTATGGATGGTTCAAGTTGCATTTTTCGTATTTTCAGATCCTATAATTTTGGCTTTTGCTGCTCTGGTGAAGATATCAGAGTTAAATAAAACTTGTGTCTGATAGTATTGAATCTTAGACTATGAGTTGTGATTGAATATTTAAATATTCAAAATTTTGGTTGGGTTAGCTTTTATTTTCACACTAACATGAAGTCTAGCTAAAACTCGTTTATTTTTTTCCTCAAAATGTTGATAGTAGTGAGGGTCTCTCTTGCTCAGAGTTGCCTGTATAAACAGGTCTTTGGTTCAAGTTCATTGATAACTTCCTGCTCCTTTTCCTATGTCTGTTTTGAAGGAATGAGCTATTTTTTAGTTGTAATGAAATGCCATTTTAACCATGTGGAATGTATATAGTTCAGTGATTATTAAGTACACTCTTATTATTACACAGCCGTCACCACTATCCTTCTCCAGAACTTTCCATCTTCTCAAACTGAAACTCTGTACCAATTAAATGTGAATTCCACATTATACTCTCTCCATCCCTATTTTTTTTTCTTTTTCTCAGATGTTTACTCATATAAGTGGAATTATATAGTGACTAGCTTATTTGCTTAGCATAATTTTTCCAAGGTTTGTCCATGTTATACCATATATCAGAATATCCTTCCTTTTCAGGACTGTATCATATTCCATTATATGCATATACCACATTTGTTTGTCATTCATCTGTCAATGGGATGAGTATCCTCTACCTTTTGAATATGGTAAATAATGCTAAGATCATTGGTATACAAATGGGTCCTCAACAGTTGCTTCTCTGAGAAAATGTGTGTTTATTTAACACACTGATACTGATTTTATACTTCTTCAGTGACTTAGGTCCTGTGTATAACAAGTATAGTGTAACTGAAAAGTAATGCGTTAGTTGTAGAAATGGTTAGTGCCAGCAAGCACAGAGCTGGTTCACTTTCGATTTGGGTAGATGGATAAAGGAGAGTCTGGGAGCTCTTTGTGGATTTTATAGGCTTTAATACTTTCTCAAGGAACAAGGCACATAACACAGGCAAGGAGGCAGGCACGGGACAGGCAGAGGGCACTGGGAGTGGCAGGCAAGTCAGCCTCCCGGCCTCCTTGTGAAGCTTGACACTCTTTCTCATGGTCTTGCCTGTTCTGTAGCCACACTGCTTGCCCAGGATTGCCAGGGATGCTGTGTTTGTAGCCTAGCCCCTAGACTCAGGTGTGCACACTTACACATATGTGTACACCCATGCTCTAGTGGCCAAAGTCGGGCTCATGTGCCCTACTCCACGCTCCCAAGCCCCTTCTACATTAACACAATCAAGGCTGCAGGTGATAGCCACAGAGGTAGTGGCACTAAAAGTCTGATCAATTCATTTACCCTACAGATAGGTACACACATGGCTATGAGGACCTTTTAGAACATACCTGACTAGCCACCATGCCCATTTTCACTGGGAACAACTCATTGGGACAGACTTAAAAAGTTCTAGTTTATTGTAAAGATCCATGCTTTGGAGTTGTCCTTGAAAAAATGAGTTGCTGCATAGTATCTGGAAAAGTTAAACCGCAAAACTGATGTGCAAAATTAACATCCTCTGGTGAACATATATCCTCAAAGCAGAAGACTCTGAGTTGGAATGCATTTCCTTCTCCAAGGAGTTAGAAAGTATAGAGTCGTAACTCCTCCTCGCATGTCCCACTCAAGGGTACACATACTATCCTTGGTGTCTTTAATATCTCTTAGAGCAAGCTTGAGATGATAATTCAGGGACCTTAAGTTTAAGTAGAGACAGACAAGTTCCTTCTTATAACTGCTATTGAATTGCCATGTATTGAAGTCAGGTAATATTATTACAGAGCTAACATCGTATATAATATCATTATCCAGCTAATGTTTTCTTGTTTGTCACACACTGGGCACTGTCCTAAGCTCTTACGTATGACATGATTTACTTATCCATGCCAACATCTCAGTGTGTCTGATAACAACATAACTTCATTTTACAAACAAGGAAGATGCGACACAGACGATACTTAACCAACGATGACGTAGACTTGGCAGAGCTAGACCTTGAACTAGGTGTCTGATTTTAGGCCATGTGTTTTCTACCACTTTGCCTTATTGACCTGGTACCTTCACACTGACCTAATTTAGGAACCCTGTGGACCACATTCTCTGGAGGTTGAGTTATTTTTTTTTTAATTTTTAAAATTAGATTTATTTAATTATATTTGACATCATTTGTAGTCCCCAGGGAATTCCCACCACCATTTTGCCCGTGCCCCATCACCTCAGTCCCTTGTGCATCCTCTGGCCTCATCTCAGTCCCTATCCCCCCCACCCCTGCCATGATTCCTTTGGTTTATCTTTGACCTTTTGTTCTTGTTGAGTTTTTTGTTTGTTTGTTTTTGGTTGTAATTGCTCATTTCCTTGAACTTTCTCTTCTTTTAAAATTATTTTTTTGTTGTAGTTGTTGTTCCTTTATATTCCTCCTAAAAGTAAAGCCATCCAATATTTTTCTCTTGCCTTCTGACTTGTCTCACTGAGTATAATTCCTTCTAGCTCCATCCATGTTTCTATAAATGACTATAATTTTTGATTGCTGAATAGTAGTCCATTGTGTATATGTACCACCTCTTCTTGATCCAGTCATCTACTTTTGGGAATTTGGGTTGTTTCCAGGTTTTACCAATTGTAAATAGTGCTGCAATAAACATGGGGGTTCAGGTATTCTTTTGGATCGGTGTTTTTGTGTCCTTTGGGTAGATCCCTAGGAGTGGGATTGCTAGGTCATATGGTAGCTCTATTTTTAGTAGACTGAGGAATTTCCATATGGCTTCCATAGTGGTTGGATTAACTTGCATTTCCACCAGCAGTGTGGTAGGGTTCTTTTTTTTGGAGGTTGAATTATTTTTGAGAATAAGATAACTTTTAAACTGAGAAGTCCTGTGTGTGTCTCTCAAAATCCACGCCATAGTAAATGGTCAGGGTAGTTTGGACATTCAGCACCAGAGGACCAAACTTTCTTCTGAAAACAGTACCTTTTAGTTTCCCTTTGATTGCAGACAGTGTTTATGGGAAATGTAGAAAGAGCATACTTAGAAATTAAAAAAAAAATGTATACTTATAAAAGATATTTCTTTGAGCCTCATTTTATAAATTTAGAAATAATAGAACTTGGCCTCACTTAGAAATTTGGTGTTATAAGGACTATCTGCTGAATTCCATTTATAGTTAAAAGTGAGTCCTCTTAATGTTACATGTTGGATGTTTCAAAAGTACTTGTAGCCTCTTCTGTTTATATATCATTGTTTACATGTGTTGGCAAGTGAAAGTATTTGTAGTGAGAGTTCTTAAATTATTTTTTAGATGTAAGTTGCTTATTTAAATTTTATTTTTTCCCCCCTCTGTGTATATTTGACATCAGTTATAGTCGCCATGGAATTCCCACCAGCATTTTACCAGTGCACCATCACCTCAGTCCCCTGTGCTCTTTCTGCCCTCATCACAGTCCCTCTCCCTCCGCCCTCCCCCACAAAGTGCCTCTGATGTGTCTTTGTCTTTTTGTTCTTGTTGTGTTGTGATTTTTAAAAAATTGTTATTGTTCTTTTCCTTGAGCCTGTTTTGGTTCCTTTATATTCCTCCTGAAAGTGAAACCATCCAGTATTTTTATTCTGCCTTCTGACTTCTTTCACTGAGCATAATCCCTTCTAGCTCCATCCATGTTTCCATAAATGACTCTAGTTTATCTTTTTTGATTGCTGAATAGTATTCCATTGTGTATATCTACCACATCTTCTTGATCCAGTCACCTATTTTTGGGCATTTGGACTTATTTAGCTTTTAATTTAACATTGAAGTACCATTGTTCAGCATCCAGTGTTTTGGCAGAGAGGAGTTCCTCAGTTGTAGTCATTAGCACTCACACCATGGAAGCACCCATAGTTCCTACACCACAGTCTTTTGTATGCTTATGGTAAGTGAAATAAGCCAGAAGGAGAAAGATAAATACTGGCTGGTGTCACTTATAGGTGGGAATATAGGAAAACCAAGCAAAGGACAAACTTTAAAACCAACCCTTAAATGCTGACTAAAAATCTGCTTTAGAAGGGAAGAAGATGGATGAAAGGTCTTCTTAATTATAACCAAAGGAATATCTGACTATAATGTAGTTGGCACACATTTTGATACAGCCTAGAATTTAAAAGTAGTTAAGTAGCTGTTACTTTTAAGATCTATTTAACCTGGTATGAAATCAGAAGTGAGGTGGAGAGAATTACCTATTGTGTTTGAGAAAAAAGGTTTGGGGAAAATTTAACTGGGCAGAAATGTGGTTTTGAAGGTTGAATAAGAGTTTTCTAGGCAGACAAAGTGAGATGAAGAAAAAGAAGTGATTTCAGTGAGAGGAAATGCCATACAGGGCACCAGTATGAAATGCATCATAATACGTCCAGCAAGTGTTAACTAGGGAGTTGATGATAGTGTAAACAACGTGAACTTAGGCTAAAGTTTTAAAAACTGTCCTTGAATCTTGGTTTTACTGTATGTTAAAAAAAATCAGTTACTTCTGTCTCTATTTGAGGATTACAAATAATATCTGTAATTTTGTTCTATCAAGGTATTGACATAGGTGTCCACATTGATAATTACAACATATAACTATCATTTTCTCATCTTTGTCTTTTGTTTTGAATATTTAAGTTCAAAACCCAAAAAGGATAAAAATCTCTCATTTTTGTGCCTCATCTGTCAAGGTTCTCTTTTTCAGCCTTGCAGAAATCCATTGTTCTTAGTTTACTTGTGTATGCTTCCGCATCCTACTGGGAAATAGGAATTTTTGCACAAAGGTAGTATATTACCAATTGTGCAATACCCTTTTTCATTTGCCCATACATCTTAGAGCTCTTTCCATATCAGTCTATAGGGAGTTTCTACTGTTTTTTTTAAGTATTAGTTTTGTTAGCACAGACTGAGGGGTTTTTAGGGACCCCCCCCAAAAAGACATTCTAACGAGATCCAGCCAACCCGTGTGTACAAAGGCAAAGCAGACTCTTAGTGTGAAAGAACTTCAATAGAATGAGTGTGCAGAGAAAAGAAAGGATACTAGTTTCCCAATAAAACACCTCCAAATGCCCATCCCAATCAAAAGGGTTGGCTCAAGCAAAACTAGTGAGTCCTGAAAGCTTGTCACAAGTCTAGCACACCTTCTGGCAGGGAACTGTAGGAAAGGGGTTTTGAAGCAGGTTCCGGAAAGATGACATCAAAGGAGGTACCACATCAGGATAAAGGCTGCTATTGTCAGCCTTCCCAGGCGTCTCTGTCAAGAGTCTCTACATTTCTCTAGGTATCCCCTTCCCAGAGACACTAGGGTGCAAGTTGGGTTCAGGAACATGAACCCTGTGACCACCTGCCTTTCCCGTTAGGTAGCTTCACCTGGCCACTCAGCCCAGGAGCTTGTCCATGGTGGCTGTGTGTAACTGGGGCCAGGAAACATGGTACCTCCCCCTTTTACAGAGGTGCCTCTGTAACACCTTTTATTTAGATGTAAAAAAGCACAGGACATTGCAGTAACGTATGGGTCTCACATGCCCCTAGTTTTCTCCAGTGCTAATCTTATATAACCATAGTCCTTCATCAAAACCAAGAAATTGACGTTGATATTTACTGAGAGAACTTACTTGGATTTTACATGCCTGTTGGGGCGAGGCTGGGAGGCATAGGAATACATTTTGTTTTTTAAAAGATTTTTATTTATTTTTTAAGGTTTATTTTTACAAGAGCTGGGGTACAGGCCAGAAGTGTGGGGAATGAGAGGATTCACCAGAGACAGAGTAGGGAGCAGAACAGGCAGATCTACCAAAATACATTGCTGAGGGCAACAGTAGGTGAGACAGGAGAGGTCTGCTGCGCCATGTGGGTCCCCTCCCTGGCCGGGAATCGAACTCATGCTACAGGGGCTGTGGATGCTTCACAGTGTGATGCTTAACCTCTTGTACCACCAGGGAGGCCCCAGGAATATATGTTTTTTGAAAATTTATCATTCTTGTTATTTGCATAATCATCATCAGAGCTGGGGAGACAGATCTGTGTTCTTCCTTCTGCTTTTTCATAGTTACCCCCTTCCTCCTATTCTAACCATTGGCAACTGCTGACTAGTCCACACATGGTCCCACCTTACGAAATTTCAACCATATGTTCTATCTTCCACAAGGGTAGAATCCTATTTTCAATTATTTTTTTCCCCCTACAGGCCTGAGTACTTAATGGATACTTAATACTGACTTGTTGAAACACAAGAGTGAAAATGCAAACAAAGCCAAGTCAAACAGAAAATTCAGAGTTGGAAAAACAGATGAGTCAGGATAGTTTGCTTTACAAAATAATAAAAAAATCCAGAGTTCTCTTAATGTGAGTTAAGTGATAATTGATCATTTCTTTTAGGACTCAGTAAATTTAAAAATACTTATGACCAGAAACACAGCTCTTTTAAAACATCACTTTGCACTGCTCAAAGAATATTCATTTTTGCAATTGTTTCCCCTTTTAGGAAATTGGTCATAGTGGGGGGATAGTTTATTTTTCCTGGGTGACAGGAGGGAATTGAAGCTGAGAGAGGGAAGAAAGTTACTGAGTCTATTACATCATTTCATGGCGTCTTTGAGACACCTCGGAAATTGAAATTGTCTTTCTCACTTTACAGAAGAGAATGTGGGTGCTCAGAGTTTCAGAAACATGTTGGTTTATATCTGAGACAAGATTCCAAACCCTCCAGTCCCAGCACTGCTCCATAATGAATGCTTTCCTTAGGTCAGAAGTCAAATAAGAATTCCTATTCCCAGTCTCTCTCTTTTTAATGGTGCTGTGAGTGGTATTTCAGTGCATTACTCAAAAGATACACACCATAATATTTTATAAAAATGGCTAAGGGCTTTGGAGTCAGCCAGACTTCTGTCCAAATTCCAGCACAGGCATCTAACTTTGCTGACCCAAGGACATGTTTTATTTATTGAAGCTTCATGTACTCATCTCTAAAATGGAGAGCACTGGTAGTTCATCCTTGGGCTGTGGGAATTGGGTAGAATAAAACATGCAAAGCTCTTAGCGCAATTCCTGGTGCTTTCCTGTCATTTAATAGACAGCAGCTATTGCTGGCATGCTTTCCTAATGCCATTTCAATCAACAATGAATTACATATGTGTGGTGCTCTCTAGTTTTATTGAGGTAACATTGGTGTACAATACTGTGTAAGATTTAGGGGGCTGAGACTCATGCTTCCTCAGATATAAGCCAGCCGCGCCACACCCGCAGACCAGACCATCCCCAGTCTTTTATCCAAGATTGTTGGGGCTCCTTCTGCTTTGTTCCCACCCAAGAGAGCGTTCTCAACGGACCATGCCTTGTGGAGAGGTGTGGAGACGCCAGCCCAGCTAGGTTTGTATAATCATACTCAAGCACGTTAGTAACGGCGGAACTGTCTACAAAGCATCTCTCGGCCTGTATCCTGGTTAAGCTGTGCAGCAACTTATTTTGTAGACTTCGCACTTCTGATACTCAATGATAGGCAATAGATAGTAAGATCCTGTTATGTGCAAAACAGTGTACTGTTGATGAGGTCAACGAAGTGCTCTGTGCTTTTCGAAATAAATCCTAACAACTTGGAATGCCACTCTCCCTCTATAATTTTTAAATTTATCACTTAGGTTGCCAGCCCACCTTGCTTCCCCCACCCCTAAAGTTCTTGATTTGAAGATTTGAAAAAAGAATTGGTGTTTATAATGCAGGGCAATTGTGGGACGGTTTCTTTTGGTTTAGATTTAAGATTCTGGTAAATTTTTTTTCATACTTTTTTTTTTTATATCACCGTTCATTTTTGTACAATATTTGATTTCTCTCAGGTGCAGTCCCCATAAAATTCCCACCACCAAGTCACCCGTGCACCATCTCCATAGTCTCTTGTGCTCTTCCCACTGGTGTTTTAATCCCTCCCCTTCTTGCTCAATGTCTCTGATTTTAGTTTCCTGCTAGTTTTTCCTTTTTTTTTTTTTTCCTTGATCAGGAGGAATATAGGAGAACCAAGTAAGGGATCAGGAAAGGTTCTGGTAATCTTATCCCTTCATGTATCCATCGGGATATTCATTACCTGAGAATTGGTTGCGTCTCCACCAGGTAACTGATATGGGTGGGTGTGAGGGGTGCTTATTGTATGCAGCTTTGGTAATAGAGCTAATCCACAGTCATTGTCAGTGTGGCATATCCCTGGAGTTGTGGGATTGTTTAGCTCTGCTAGCCAGCATGTTTGTTCGTCTGGGGTGAGACTGAAGGGTGAGGTATCTGTGAGAAGCATTTGTATTGCAGTGACAGACTGCAGAGAGCTCCTTCCTGTGTTACAGATTGCTAGGAAATTGGATAGGACCTCCTGAGAAATTCTATCCCACGCCTTCCCCCCAGACAAGTCTGTGACACACAGTAGGTGGGGGGTAGGGTCTCTGTAGGCGTGAGTGTGATTCCCACACCCCTTCCTGTCTTCCACACTTAGGAGCACTCCACACGGGGATGTAGAGCACACTTGGCCTGGTGTGGAAAATATACTCATGTTCTCTTGAGAGCCTCTTGGACTTAGCCAACAAAAAAGTGATAATAAAGGAGAGCTTGTTTAGCAGTTCTCATCCAAAGTCTAAGTGATTTAATTTAATGCTGAATTAGTGAGGCTGACATCAGATAGTGATTCTCAAGTTCTAGATGTGTAGTACAAAGGTATGTTTTAAGCTTCCAGAAGTTTCTGCTGTAGAGCTGAGGTTAAAAGTCACTGGGCTCGGGCCTCCCTGGTGGTGCAAGGGGTTGAGCGCTGCACTGTGGGGCTTCCGTAGCCACTGCAGTGTGAGTTCGATCCCCAGCCTGGGAGCTGACCCACATGGCATGGCAGACCTTTCCTGTCTCACCCACTGCTCCCCTCAGCAGTGTACTTCTGTCTGTCTGTCTGCCTGTTCTGTTCCCCACTCTGTTTCTGGTGAATCCTCTCACCCCTCTTCCTACTCTGGCCTGTACCCCAGTGCTGTGTGCATAAACAATTTTTTTAAAAGTCACTGGGATGACCAGAAAGCACCTTGATAACATGACAAAATGGTTCTCTCCAAGGTGTGGATGGGTCGCCATGTTTGCCAAGGAGGCTTTTCCATTTGGCTGTGATTTCTCCCTTTACATCCTGAAAATGGGCCTATTGGGTAGGTGCCCCGTTATTGCACCATCTATGGGCTGGGGTTCCTGCTGTGTGGGGTACAGACAGAGCTGCTCTTCTCTGGAGGGAGGAGCACATTTCCTGCTTACCCTTGGAATCGTTACTATTTAAAACCTGGCTCCTCAGGCTTTAAACATAAATGTATGGAGCATTCTAAGGGGGTATTGTGTTTAAATCTTAATAATTTGTCTCTTTCATAGAAGAGAAATACTGTGCACTGTGGACAAAAGCCCTCCGAGAAAACCATGTGTTTCATATTTACTGTGAATAAGTCATTCCCTCTCTTGAGCTCTCAAAAGTCATAATTTGGAAATCATTCTTTTCCTGTGAAAACCAGAAAGCTGTTTTTTTTTTTTTTAAATCTTTTTTGTCCTTTTGATAGGAGCTGTAATAAAAGTTCCCACAGGCAAGCTTTTGAGTTGATAGGAAGCAGTGGCCATTTTTTAAGGGAAGTCCTGGGAAATGCACTGTTGCTTTTCTCTCTCTACCATTGCACATGCTCATTCTCCCTCGAGCTTCCTGTCCGAGCATGATGCCACCACATGTCTTTTTTGCAAATGGAAACTAAAGAAGAAACAAAATTGGCTGAATGCATAAAGTATGTTTCGGGAACATCCTACAGGGCCTGTTTCGGGGCACTAAGTTCCCAAGTATTTGCTGACATTTATTGTCCTGTTTGAAATTACTAAATGTCTGTCTGATCACGTGATGCCAGTTTTGCATATGGTGACATATTCGTCCTCTTTCAGATGCACAGGGATTTGGCAACAATCTCATTTCACTGGTGGGTTTGCTGAGGCATTATCACAGACAGCCAGAATGATTGATGAGTACTCTTCAGGTAGGCAAATCTGCCAGCTTGGTTTGTATTTTGTCTTACCTGGAGTCTTGCTCCTTAATTTTCTATTTCAGTTCCGAATAATCCCTTTTCATGCTTGTAGCCATAATCATATTATAAAAGACTTAAAACTTGTCATCTGCCACTAGTAGCACTTCCAGTGTAAATATTTTGATTGATGGAGGATTGCTCTTTTTTCTTTTTTTTAAACACCATCAAAGATAATTTGACCTATGATATTTAGATTTCTTAATTTTAAGAGGTCAGGATACATTCCGGTCAAGGACAAAAGTGATGGCGGGGAGGCTTGGGTACCACAGGGAAGAGACTTGTTGTCCTTAGGTTTTTTTTTTTTTTAAAGATTTATGTATGCATACAAGATCTGGGGTACAGGCCAGAGGCGCGGGAGGTGAGAGGATTCACCAGAGACAGGGGAGCACAACAGGCAGATCAGCAGAAGTACACTGCTGAGGGGAGCAGCGGGTGAGACAGGAGAGGTCTGCTGCTCCATGTGGGTCCGCTCCCTGGCCGGGGATTGAACTCTCGCTGCTGTGCCGTGGATGCTTCACTGCAGCGCCCAACCTGCTGCGCCACCAGGCCCTATTTCACCAGTTTTTAAAAAGTAACAAGAACATTGTACCTGAGAATCTGGCGATTTTGGTTAATGTGGGGCCTGCTGAGCCAATGTTCATTTTTTGCCTTTCCCCCTGTATTCCATCATGCTTGTTTTCATGCCTTCTGAAATTCATTCTGGAGATTTTTAGCTATTCTTGCAAGAACCACATGTCTCTTCCTGACTGCACGGGCCCAGAGATCACTCGTCTCAAATTCTTTTCTTGCAAGGAAACCAAGGAGATGGAGGACTGTTTTGGACAGTTAACAAAGTTCACTTGCAAGTACATTTGAATGTACAGTCTTAGGTCGCTGTGCCATGGAGCATACACCTATAGTCTTTCATTAAGCTTATTTAACTTTTTATGTCTGAAACTTGTTTCATCTAAGCCTCTTCTAATGTATTACGAGTGGTGCATTGTTCATGAAAGAAATCTCGTTTCGGGACTTGGGATATAAATTTTTCCCTTTAATCTTTTCCCATCCAGTCCTAGATATTTAAGGTGTTTGCTGCATATTGTGACAATATGTGATATTGCCCACTTGATTCATTGTTTGATGCTTGCAGTTTGGATGTATGGGTACTACAGATACTATAAACAACTCTGTGGTGTGCAGGCAGGGTGAATCACTGTTTTAAACTAGTGAGAATATTGACTTTAAATAAAGGCTTTGATTGGCTGCCTAGGGCAGTTACAACAATGCCAATAACTTTAGAAAAGATGAGTTGCAAGTATTTTTTTGCTTATGAAACCAAACCTGTGGGCGAGCGAGCAGTAATGGACATTACAGGTACTTGGTGCATAAAGACCATGAAATAATTCCATGGGAGGGTGAGGAAAGACATTTTGGTTATCTCTTTTGGAATCTGCAATCTGTTTTTGCCTCCCTTTTGGGTTTTATTTCCTTATGGTCCTGGGGGTTTGTGGAGATAGGAGAATTTGGATTCTGCGCTCTTTGCAGAAAGATAGAAGAATTCCAATGAAGTTCCTAAGTCTAACTTCTTAGTTGTGAATAATTCTTTACAGGTGGTGTGGAGGTAAGCTAAACACCAGCCATGACCATGGAAAGGAGGAGAAGGAAATCTCACATGTGTATAGTTAGTCCTGTTCTCCACAGCTTGGCTCATTTCTGCCAGGAAAAGTAAAATTGATTGTTTTTTGGGCTAGTCTACTTGACTGCTCAGCCCCCATCCGGCTTTTTGGCCCCACTGTGCAGGCCTTAGGTTGGGACCTTGAAATCCAAGACAGATGAGAGTTTCCAACTGTTACTTAGTTCTCTCCTGCCTCCATCCTCTTTTTATATTTAAGTAGTTGAGGAAATGAAGGCAGAAGAGTGAGAAGGAAGAAAATGTAGATCTCACTGACATGGAATTCAGAGTTGGCTTAACTGGATTTTGCCTTTTTTTCTCTGAACTGGAAGTGGAACAGGTGTGTGTTTAGAGGGAATTACAAACAGTGTGACCTAAACTCCAGTAAGGGTAGGTGTGACATCTAAGACTGGTGTATTTTAGAAATACAGATTCTGTACCAACCATTTGTTATGTTAATTATATATCCTTACTCCGCTAAAACTGTAAAAATCTTATTTTGGCTTTTTATACCTTTCAAGGCAATCCAAGTTCTATTTTTTTTTCCCCTTAAATTGTAGAATTCAGATGGCCCTTCAAGGCAATTATGTGAACTAGGTTATTTGTGAAGTTGCATTTAGAGATAGGTAATAACCTCAATTAGTGCCCATCATGTGATAGCTCATTACCATGTTAAAATTAGTGATGGGCAACATGTTATTACGTTAGTCTTAAGTGAAGGCTACCTGAACCTGTTTGTTTTTTTCTCCCCCAAATGGTGAACTGAAAAGTGACATCAATTCACATTCTTGGTTATGGGTCAGTCACTTGACAGGCTTTGTAAGGGAAAAATTCATGTACCAGTACCATCTTTTCCACTCCTAAACCATTTTGCACCCAAACTGGAAGTGTTGCAGTGAAAAAACCGTTCCACAGTAATTATAACCACTATCATAAAAAAATTAGTTGACCACAAAACACAAAAAAACACACAAGAAACAAACTCAAAAATCAAATAAAAGTCCTGGAGAATTGGAAAAAAAAAAAAAAAGCAGAGGGGGAGGGTTGAATGGGGACTGAGGAGCCATTTGGGGTTATGTTGATGTTCTTGGTGGGGCTGGCAACATCTCTGGACAGTGGAGTTCCCACAGCTGCATCAAGGTCACACCCCCCCTTTTCTCTTTCCACTTGGACAGAAATGGAGGTGTCGGGCCTATAATCTGGTCCTTGCCCAAATCCAAGTTAGTGTTAGGCAGTATTTCTGTTTTGAACACAGTTGTCCTTATTTTCCCTTTTCTCTGCCTCTTAGAAGGGAAAAACTTCATCAGAGGTACTGCTTGGGTGGGGTCACTTCTTCATTGCGAGGCCCCAGGGTTTTCAAGGTTCACTCATTAGAGCTGCTTGGCTGGTTGGGGGTGCTGCAGCTGCTTTGCCCTGCTTACTGGGGTTCTCTTGTCTCCCTTTTCTTCCCTGAGAGAAATGGCGCCGAGTTGGTTGTTGAGCTGAGAGCATATGCGGGTTGGGGAGCAATGGATTGTTGACAACAGCTGTGTCTTTCTGTAGGGAAGAGTTCCAGCATGTTCTTGGAAGGTGTGGGATGAAAAATAGTCACCTTTGGGTTTGCTAACATGGCTGGGTGTGGCTCAGGGCTAGGCCACCCTGGGGTGGGCGGATGGTGTGGATTAAGATTCGGGTGAGGAAGGATGGGAGGGAGGTTGAAGCCTCTTGGGGTCCATTAGAACAGGAGTCAACATCTAGGAAGAAGAGACACCCTTTGGCTTTGGTCCTTATGCTTCCCGGGTGAGTAGAAGACCTCCACCGCTGTGTGGGAGTTCAAAAAGCCATGAGCCAGCTCCCAGTTCCTTGCAGCCTACACTGTCACCGCCTCCTGCCTCTCTGCTGGGGGTTTAGAAGGAGCCTCCCAGGGCCTGGGATGGGTTTCTGCTGCAATTTATTGAAAAAACAGCTGCCCTGCTCCATTTCCCTCCCTCCCTTGCCCCACCCGGCTCCATCTTCCTTTTTGTGGCAGGATATAACTATGCTGTAAACTTTGGCAGAGGTGAAGTGTGTTAGTGCTTTTTGAAACAGGAACATTTTTTTTTTTCTTGGCTTGAGACTGTTATGTGAAAGCTGGGGTGGGGGGAAGGCTAAATAAAATTTGATATAGTTATTCTAAAAATGATTTGTGTTCATCCAGAAAAGGGTCAGAGTTCAGCGGTTTGAGTCAAAAAGAGCCAAACTGACATAAGGTGAGGAGGCAGCATCCCGCGCTGGCAGGCGCATGCCGGAACTTGAAAGCGTGCTTGTGGCGCGGCGTTATTATCATAACCTCTTGAACAGAGCGCGCGTTGGAAACGACAGTAAATGTTCTCAGTGGATAAGTTTATGACCTAGTTTTTTGACCAAGCGCACTTACGGGATTGAACGGAGCAGGGAAGAGCAGAGGAGCCTCCACACCATTGGCCCAAAGTTCTGTGCAAATCAGGAGCTCAGGGCTAATTGGAACCCCGAGACATTAAGCAGCAGCTGTTTTTATGGTGTGAACTTTTGCACAGAGGATTTTGAGAGGCTAATTCTCCTTGGAAGTCTGTTTGCAAAGTGGTTCTTTCCTGGTTGTTGCCTCATTCCTCTTTGGAGGCCTATTTTCACTGAGTGTGAGTGTTTTGTGCCAAACTTAGCCGTGACCTTCAGGAGCGCAGAGCTGGGGCAGCCAAACTCAAAGAGGAGGGAGGGTCTTTAAGCGATGCTGACCCTGGGGTGGGTCACCCACCTCAGACCTGGGGTCAAGGCACACAGTCCGAGGGGAATGGCACAGAGAGAAATGGTTTCTGCTGCCTTTCCTTCTCGTAAACTGCAGGCTTGACTCCCCTCTTTACTTGGCTCTGAATTCTTGGAATCACTCTCGCTCTTTGCTTACTCCTCTGCACTCTCTTAAACCTGAACTGGCTTTCTTGTGCCACTTAACATGTAGGGCTGTATTTTTCAGGGAAAATTCTGAGAAATGTGAAATGAATTAAAATGGAGCTCAAGTTCAGTAAGAGCAGAGCCCTTAGGGTGTGGTTATTCCGTTTTTTCTTTCTCTCCTTTCCTTTTTTTTTTTTTTAAAGATTTATTTATTTATGCATACAAGCACTGGAGCACAGGCCAGAGGTGTGGGGAGGTGAGAGAGTCCACCAGACAGAGCAGGGGGCAGAACAGGCAGATGGACTGAAACACACTGCTGAGGGGAGCAGCGGCCAGGCGGGAGAGATCTGCTGCGCCATGTGGGTCCCCTCACTGGCTGGCAGCAGGGATGAACTTGTGCTGCAGTGGCTGCGGTTTGCGTCGTAGTGCGTTGCTTAACCCATTGCGCCACCAGGGAGGGCTCATCTCTCTCTCTCTCCTTTCCTTTCTTCTCTCACTTTCATCCGCTTCCCCTCCTTCCTTTACAGTTATTAGTTTTTTTTCTGTCCTCCCACTTGAGATTTCTTTTCTAGTGGAAGTGTTAAACAAAACACACCTGACATTTTAAGACCTGCGTTATCAAGGGCATGGTTCAGGGTCGAATCCAGGAAACATTGCAGCATTAAAACAAACTAAGGTTGACTTCAGTTATTAATTGATCATTAATAAAAGTTAAGTGATGGGGCCTCCCTGTTGGCTCAGCGGGTTGAGCGCTGCACTGTGAAGCATCCGCAGCACAGTAGCGCGGGTTCGATCCAGCCAGGGAGGGACCCACATGGCACAGCAGACCTCTCCTGCCTCACTTGCTGCTCCCCTCAGCAGTGTGTTTCAGTGGATCTGCCTGTTCTGCTCCTCACTCTGTCTCTGGTGAATCCTCTCACTTCCTGTGATTTTAGCCTGTACCCCAGCTCTTGTATGCATAAGTAAATAAATCTTTAAAAAAAAACAAAGTTAAGTGACTAAAACTATGGAATACATTAAGTCTTAACATTATACAATACTTTCTTAGGGATGCATGTCTTTGATATCTCTAAAGATATACACACTTCTATCCTTGATTACCCAGAGACACAGGGAATCTCTATGCAGTATGCTCTTTAAATGAGAAAAATGACAACGTCGCAGCCCTAGATGAATGGAGAAATAATAATTTAAGTGAAAGTATCTGAGAAAGTATTAACCGCTAAAACTGTATACAGTGTTTTCAACTTACCACATTATCCAAATAAAAAATGCACATTCAAGTATCTGTAAGGATATACACCAACAATTAGCCCTAGTTAATTAGAGGTTAGGAGTATTTCAGATTTTCATTCCTTCTCAATTTTCTATGGGTGCATGTGTTTTTCTTTTTTACAATCAGAACATTTAACTTTGGCTGAAAATACGGCAATGAAAAAGTAGGTGTTTTTTTTTTTCCTATTTTTTGATGGGGTTCAGATGAGACTATGATGGCAAAACATGAATAAAATGAATTTTTTAAAAAAAGATTTATAGATTTATGCATACAAGAGCAGGGTACAGGCCAGAGTCACAGGAGGAGAGAAGAATCACCAGAGACAGAGTGTGGAGAAGAACAGGCAGATCCACTGAAATACACTGCTGAGAGGAGCAGCAGGTGAGACAGGAGATGTCTGCTGAGCCATGTGAGTCCTCTCCCTGGCTAGGGATCGAACTTATGCTGCGGTGCAGCGGATGCTTCACAGTGCAGCGCTCAACCTGCTGAGCCACCAGGGAGGCCCTAAAGTGAATGTTCTGACTAACTTTGCAAGGCTTATAATGTTGGGTGTAAGGCAGGTACATCATATGGGGCAAACCAGGGCTGGAGAACAGCAACAGACCCGCCTGGTCTCCGGGAAGAGAAGAGAGCCTTTTTCCCATGGACGTCTCCCATGATTTCCTTACTCCTCACTTGATTCTTCTTTCATTTCAAGGATATATTCTTCCTTCCTCTTCACATTACCCTTCTGTTTTTTCCTTCTGGAATCTTCCCCTCGCTCCTCTTTGTTGTTGCTGTTCAGTCCCTTTTCACAGCCGTGGACATGATCCCTGCATTATTTTATTGAGGGTGACTCATAATCAGGGAGCAACAAGTCGCCATTAAAGTTAATAGTGCTTCTTAGGGACCCCATTTGTGGCAATAAAATTTGCAAGTAGGCACGGGCAATTTCAATTTGCAATACAGTGTTTTAATTGTTCTGTGATGTCTATAAAAATATAGTGTGGCAAATTAAAATCGCTTATGAACTGCTGAGATTTTTCTGACCAAAAAAGGTGCTCTGTAGAAAGCACTTTCTCTTCAGCGGTGACTTGTGATTTGTTGGCTCAAGTATTTGTAATGTGAACAAATTCCACCTGACACATGTTGAGGGGTCCGTGTTTCTCTAGCTACTGGTTTTCTGCATCTTGGAGAGATGTTTGAATCTGAAGTAGCACCACCCAGGTTGGTGAGCTGAACAAATCCTTTTGTGAGTGATGATTTTGGCTCTGAACTACAGATCCCACCTAAAGAAAATGAAAATAAATTGGAATTCTCCCCCCCCTGCCTCTTTTTTTAATCCTAACACACACGCATATTAGAAAATAGAATCTTAGGGTGAAAAGCTCCTTCCCTTTATGTTTTCTCCATTTCCAGAAATTCAGGGGAAGAAGTCTCCATGTGTCACACTTTTACAGTGTTATAAGTACACCCATGTATTTCTTGCCCATATTTGTATATTTTTACCTTCTTCATCCTCTTTCTTGGTATCACCCTCCCCCCCCCCCCTCCACACACACACACGCACTCCTGGTCTCAGGCCTTAAATCAGTTCAAGGATGAATGCCAATATCTCAGGTGGTTGCGCAGATATCTTGGGATGCCTTTCATTTTGAGTAATGCTTGAGCATTGAAAATGCCTCTCCCTTTGAATCATGTCTCACCATCTGTAACAAAGACCATTAATTCTGAGTGTGGCCATCCAGTTATAGCTGAATATTTGTCCTTAGTGGGTGATCAGTGAATATTTTAGGCTGAATAAAGACTTTGTGGGTAGAATCTACGGTGTTGTTGACTTAGCAGGACATCCAGGGAACCCTAAATTTGTAGACCAGTGAATTGCATATGTAACTATCTTCTTTCTGAAACCTAATGAAAGTGTCTGACTTGGGGGCAAGTTTACAGACACCTTGTCTCATTCTGTGAATTCTTTGTGGACCTGTTAATACCATATATTATTATTATATATATATATATATATATTTGGTGGGGGTGATACTAGTTTCTCTGAAATGAAAATGTAAAAACAATCAGGAGACATCCAGACCAACAGGGAGCTTTCTCTGTTATCACTAGCACTTCCCATATAGAAGTACAGCATTGAGAATCCTCGAACACCCACCGACAGGAGAGAGACTGCAGCATCCCTGGTGACATAGGGGTTAAATCTCAGTGCAGCAGACCTGACTGGCCACTGCTCCCCACTCTCTCTGGTGAATTCTCTTGCCCCTCCCCCCACTTCTGGCCTACACCCCAGTTCTTCTACACAAAAATAAATACATCTTTTTTTTTTAAAAAAAGATTATTAGAAGAAGTTGAAATTATACACTTTGAAGTTAAACTTTCTAAGCTCAGATCTGGGCCCTGTGATTCACTTCCCCTCTCTATTGCCTTGACTTAACTCATCTGTGAAATGGGGATCCCTTGCAGAGTGTTGTAAACTCTCTTCTCTGAAGTTAATCCAGGAACCTGCACCTGAACAAACATGTGGATCTCAGAGCTGGTCAAACTGGAAGAAGAACAGAGGCTGTTTCTGCATCCAAGTTTTGGCCTCGTCATTCTGCCTTGGGAGGTCACGTAGGCTCTCTGGCTGCAGTGCCTTTCCTGATGGAATGAGATCATGGTGCTGTGTGATCTTTTCCCTAAAATTTTGGTTCAAGCCCTGGCTCCAAGAGTCAGCTCTGCGGGTAAAGGATCCCTTGTGACAGAGGCTGGGAATCTAGGGATCAGGCAGCACCCTTCAAGTCCACACCTGTCCTTCTCCACTAACTCTTGTTGAAGGTGTGAGGGTGGGGGCCGGGGGCGGGTGCAGCCTGGGCATCATTAATGCATTGAATTAATTGTTTGGCCTTAACTGCCCCCATTAACAACCTAGGCAGAGGTGGGCAGTAAGCTACCTTCCTTAGATCCATTTGCTTTCCTTCTTTACTCCCTACCTGTGTGATTTTATGACTTGCAAAAAGCAGAAGAAATTTCTGGAGGAAGAGCAGTCCATTGTAACATTGCAAAAAGGCACTCCAGATGGCTATTTGTGCTCGTTCTACAGCAGATCACCTCCCCAGTCTCTGGGGGTACCTTTCAGACTCTCCCAGGACTTTTGAGACTCCGCCAGACTCCCCCAACACTTAGCTGTGCACCAGTGTTGGTGGGGTTCAGTATACCCAGGGCAGTGAACCAAGCTCAGTCTGTCCCCATTTCTTGGGGGTTACAGTGCACTTTGCATCTGAGTGGTTTATTGAGCTTCTTAATTTTTAGGGGATGTCTCTGTTCATAAGGACACAGAAAAGAGAGAAAGAAATTTAGTGTATCTGTTGCTTGCCTTGATCTTTCCACCCAGGCCATTCTCCTATATCATCTGGACTTACCAGTGCCCAGGCAGTTAGAAAACTTAAGAGGGGGAGGATTTTCTCCTCCCAGCCAAATTCTGGCAAGTTCTTTCAGATCAGATTTTCTACCTTAAAGAACTGAACGTGTCTATTTTGTTTGAAAGGGAAAAGCTTTATATTCTAGTACCTTCCATGACTCTTTGAGTCATACTTTATTTTTTAATAATTCTCCTTAATATTATTTTTCTTTTTAATTTTTTATATCATTGTAGTTCCCATAGTTCTCCTGCTACCAGCTACCATATCACCCTGCACCTTCACCATAGTCCCTTGTGCACTTCCCTCCCCTGTTTAGACCCCTCTCCCTCCCTCCCTCCTGTGGAATGTCTCTGATTTATAGTTGCCTGTAATGTTTTATTTATTGTTGTTGTTGTCATTTGGTTCCCCAAAGGGACTTGTTTTGAATAAGAATAGATGGTCCTTTCACCTTTATCTTGACAGAGTTCTAAGTTCAGCTTGCTAGTTTTGACTTTTTCTTCACCTTCTGTTTGGATTCTCTATATTTCATATATAAGTGAGGCCAACTAGTATCTATTTTCTTCTTTTGAGTCATATTTTTTGAACAAGGGATTCTACATTTTAATTCCGCACCTTCAGACTCCACAAATTATATGGCTGCTGAAGAGATGTGGAGGGCAAGGTGTTGGGGGCAGGGAGAGTTTGGGCCTTCCATGCCATCTCCAGATGCAGCCTTCCACCTATATCTTCACCTATTTACCAACTCAGAGGCTCTACTTCGGTTTTTTGAAGAAATGAGAGTGATATTTTTATAATCTTGTTTGAATCAACTGTATTTGAGGATATTTTCCCTTCAAGAGAAAAATCCTATGCGTTTTTCTCAAATTTCCCCTTCAGCACTGTAGATCACTAACTTGTACTTAGTGGATGCTCAACTAATGTGTCAAATGAACCAGTGGACACTTTCCTCAAATGTTGTCTCGCTTTCTTTCTAGGCTTTTTTTTTTTTTTTTAAGATTTATTTATGCAAACAAGAGCTGGGGTGCAGATAGGAGGTACAGGGGGTGAAAGGATTCACCAGAGACAGTGGGGAGCAGAACAGGCGGATCTACTGAAATACACTACTGAGGGGAGAGGAGCAGTGGGGTGAGACAGGAGAGGTCTGCTATGCCATATGGGTCACCTCCCTGGCCAGGGATCGAACTCGCGCTGCAGTGGCTGTGGCTAGCTTCATAGTGCTGCACCTTAACCCCTGTGCCACCAGGGAGGACCTCTTTCTAGGTTTTTTGTCATCATCTTATTCTTAAAACTTTCCTAACGCCAAGAGAAACTAATTGCCACTTATTTTTTTGAACGTAATTCATGCTTTCTCACTTTGTCACTTCACACAAATTGTTCCCTCTGTCTGGGCTGCCCTTCTTCCCCTGTCCAATGATTTATATTTGCTATTACTAATAGGCTAGCTCAACACCTAAGTCTTCCAACCATCCTCAGTGAGTGGCCCCATTGACTGAGATCTCCACTTCTCCACTTCATACCTCCATCATCTTCAGGCATGAGAGTGCCTTGCTCTGTCTGGAACTCTCAGAAGCCTGGGGTTATCCTTAGATAATGAGTATACTTTTATATGATAGAGTAGGGAGTGTGGAATTTAAGTGCATGTTGGAAGGACCGCTGCCACACTCTGGACAGAACACCCCAGATGCCATGTTGGTGGCAACTGACTCCTCACTAGCAGTGATGGGCTCACATGTACCTGAGATGAGGCTTATTTCAAGATGTTTCTTTCACAGTCTGTCTCTCTTCTCTGACACTAGTCACTAAGAGATTAGGTTTCTTGAAATATCAGCATTTGTTGGCCCCCTGGCTGAATAAAACTCTGTACCCTGAGGAGGAAGGGATTTCTGAATAGATTTTCAACCAAAGAAAATGCTGCGCTTTAAAAAGAAACATTCAGATTGTGGTGCACTCTTAGACCTACTGTGAACAGGCATATGTTTTTCAAAAACTTAATTGCAGTCAAGGGCATGTAGAGGAGTTGGGAGAGAGGGAAGGGGTGGGGAGGGACTTGACTTTCACCCTGATGGGTAACCATCACTCCATGTTATTTGAGCATGCCATTCTTATCACACATAAACCCAATGGGGAAGGAATTGTTCAAATTGCTTAAGGACATAGTGTTACTTTATTTTTTGGATCAGTGTTGATAGGAAACTGGTTGTCTGATTCTTTATGAATAATGCTATTCTCACTCTGACCAGCAAAAGAGCTAGGTTTTGCAAATGATGGTTTGTGGACCTGAAGTGCTTACAGAGTCAGGCAAAGGAATGTAATAGGGCTGAAGACACAAACTGGTAGCAACATCTAGAAACGTCTAGAGAATTCCCTGTACTTGAGAAAAGGAAAAGTGTGACCACTTCATCCTGGGTGTCCTTTTGGGTTGTTGGAACCTGAAAATGGCAGCTCCAGTTTTGTTTGGTAGATAGAATAAAGTCCTGCAAAGATGGTACTTTCAGCACTTTTTAAAAATAGGAATTAGTGCATTATTGTAAGCTTTTTATTTATTTTGCATAGATGAACTGGGATGCAGGCTGGAGGTGGGGGTTAGGGGTGAGAGGATTTAGCAGAGAGAGTGGGGAGCAAAACAGGCAGATTGACTGGAAAACACACTGCTGAGGGAGCAGGAGAGGTCTGCTGCCCCATGTGGGCCCCCTCCCTGGCCGTGGATTGAACTCATACTGTTGTGTAGCGGATGCTTTACAGTGAGGCGCTCAACCCACTGCACCACCAGGGAGGCCCTGGAAAACTGCTTTTCTAGGACAACTTCTGAGGATCATTGATCCAGCTTTTCTTCAACCTATCCTCACTTCTTTTCTAGTGATGTAATGAAAGTCTTGACTATTTTAATGCTTTTAACAAAATCTTGTGAAACAAGCTAAAGTTGGAATTGAAATGTTTTAAGAATTGTGTCTATTTCAGCCATTCCTTCACTTCATTGACTAACAAGGAATAGACATTTTCATAATTTTAGTGATCGAGTCCATGGCCACAAATTAACAATGAAGTATGTGCACCAATCTGAGAGTAATTCAACCTAAAATGAGACCAGCAATAGAAGCTGGGCCCAAGAGCAGAGTGGAGACCAAAGTGAGTAGTAGGCACTAGACATTTCTCACACTGTTATCTTCTCTAGGAATCGTTGGTAGGGTCAAGGAATAATTTTCATCAGCGTCTTGACTTGTCTGGCCAATTAAGCAGACGTGTCTCTGCAGAGTAAACCCATTAAGTGAAAAGGGCTGGGTCCATTTGGGTATAATTGTAATTAAGAACAGCCCACCTTTCCCCTCACACAGTGATGTTACTAAAATAAGCATCCTAAATGAACAGAATCACAGTCAGGAAAGCAAAACTGACTCTTAATACTGACCAAATGATGTTTCTGCTCTATCAATATGTGGATTTCCAGGGTGGGTTTTTGGTTCCTGTGGGATCTGAGACTCCATTGAAGTAACCCCAGCAGAGGACTATTACTCAGACCTATAAAGGATATTTTGAGCTGGAATATAAAAAGCACATGTAATAATTAATATAAAAGCAGCTGAAAGTGCCCGAGGTCAGTAGTTGCTACATCTATATTGCATGTAAACAAAGTATTAGCCAAAATTACTTTGAGGGCCTTAATTACATCTGTTTTAATTTAGTCTGATTTAATGATATTTTTTATATGAATTTGCTTCATGGTTACGCTGTTGATTGCAATTTCCTTTTCCTGAGAAGTGCATAGAAGAGACGGGATAAAAGACGGGATAATGGTAAACTTTCTAAGCAACTTACTTGTTCTATGTAGTTTTGTTGAAGATACGTTGGATACGCTGGATACGTTGAAGACATGATACTGGGTAGAATCTTCCATTGAAAAGTACAAAGCTAACCAAAGTATAGCTGGTAATTTAAGCTTATGTTCCTTGTCTGTGTACAGTTTGTGAGTATAAAATACATATATGATGTGCACAAATTGGCTTGTGTGAGTTTCAACTGATGCACACACTTGTGAAACTTGAATGTCTATGATCTAGAACCTTACTATCATCCAGTTCTTTCTTGGTCCTTTATGGTCACTTGTTGCCATAATAGGCAATTTCTGTTCTGGCTTGCTGTTTTCTTCTTGGTTTGTAGCTTAAATTTGTTTATCCTATAGCTTCATGCAAATGAAGTCTCATAATGTATACGTTTTCAAGACTTCTTTCACTCATAAGCTTCCTTTTAAATGACTTGTCTTCCAGTGTATATACTGAAAGCTAGTTCTGATTAACCATTGTGGACGAAACAGAGCATAGATCTGTTTCAAAGAAGGTACAATGGATACATGATCATTTTGAGATGGATCAGATAGCACATGCTTATTACCAATCTATTTTTTTTTCATTGAATTCTTGTGATAATTTAGATTCACGAGCAGTTATAAGAAACAATACGACCTTTTCCCAGTTTTTCCCAGTGCTAACATTTTCCACAAAGACAGTAGGACATTGATGTGGTTACAGCCTGTTGATGCTACTCATATTTTAATGTTACATATACTCCTATGAGTGTCTGTGTGTGTATGCATGTGAGTATGTGTGTATGTACACACTCATGTGCCTCATGTGTGCATTTAGAGCTACATGATTTTATCACATGTAGGTCTGGATATTCACTGCCACAGTAAAGCTGTTCATCAGTTCTAACAACACAAGGAACCCTTCTGTTGTCCTTCTGTCACTCAACCCTCTTCCCTCCCCCATACCCCCCCCCCCCTTATTCCTGACCTCTGGAAACCACTTAACTGGTTCTCCGTTTCTAAGAAAACTTGATGTAAATGGCTTCAGATAGTTTGCAGATTTTTGGGTTGGCTTTTGTCAATGCACTTTGACTCCCAGGTGATTCATCCAAGTTGTTGCATGCATTAATAGTTGGTTTCTTTTTATTGTGGAACAGTATTCCATGGTGTGTATGTATCATAGTTTGTTGGACCATTCACCTGTTGAAGGATATCTGGGAAGTTTCCAGATTTTGGCTATTATGACCGAAGCTGCTTTGAACATTTGTGTACAGGTTTTGGTGTGAACATAAATTTTCATTTCTCTGGGATAAATGCCCAAGAGTAAAATACTGGGTCATCTGGTAATTACATGTTCTGTTTTAAAAGAAACTGCCAAACCATTTTCCAGAGAAGCTGTACCATTTTTCTATTGCTACCAGCAATGCATGAATGATCTGGTTTCTCTGCATCCTTGCCAGAACTTGGTGTTGTCATTACTTTTTATTTTCATCCTTCTGATAGGTGTGAAGTGATATCATTATACATTTGGATTGTATTTCTCTGATAGCTAACAGTGTTGAACATCTTTTCAGGTGGCTTGTTAACCACCCATGTTTTCTTTTTTAAATTCATGTTTTCTTCTCAGGGGAAATATCTGTTGATTCCTTGCCCCTATTTTCTAATTGAATTATATATTTTTTAATTCTCTATATTTTAATTTTAATAGAATTCTATATTTAATATATACATTAAATATCTATATATAGTGTTACTGTTTTTGAGGCAACTTTGGTTTACAACATGATGTGATTCAGAGTTCCAGGGTCACATCTGTTCAGTTGTATTTCCTATACCCACTGCCAGTGTATCCCAAATCCTCCTCTATATTCTATTCACCCATCCCCTCCTTTGCTTCTTTACCCCCTTTTGGTCATTTTAATTCTGTAGACAGATTTCTGAGATTTATCTTGGTTGAACGTTGTTGCTTTGATTTCCTTCTCTATTTTCCACATATAAGTGGATTCCCCGGCATTTGTCCTCTTTGTGACATACTTAGCATAATCCCCTCCAGTTCCACCCTAACACAGAGAATAGCAGGATTTCCTCATTCTTTTTGATAGCTGAGTAGTATTCCATCACATACAAATATATATATATATATGCTTCATATTCTTGATCTCATCTTTCCTTGGGCACCTAGGTTTCCATATCTTGGCTATTATAAATAGTGCTGCACTGAACATAGGGTTGCTTGTATATATGGACATAGATATGTGCATCTATATATCCCTTTGAATCAGTGTGTTTATATTTTTCCAGGTAGATATCTAAGATGTGGTAGGTCATAGGGTAGATCTATTTTTAATATTTTTAAGAAACCATCATCCTATTTTCCATAGTAGATGAACCAGTCTACATTCTTACCAACAGTGTAAAAAAAGGGTTCCTTTTTTTCCACATCCTTGTTTTTTTAAAGGCTTATTTATGCATACAGGAACTGGGGTACAGGCAAGTGGTGTGGGTGTGGGGGTGAGAGGATTTACCAGAGACAGATTGGGGAGCAGAACAGACAGATCTACTGAAACAAACTGCTGAGGGGAGCAGAGGGTGAGGCAGGAGAGGTCTGCTGCACCATGTGGGTCAGCTCCCTGGCCAGGGATTGAACTCATGCTGCAGTGGCTGCAGATGCTTCATAGTGCGGTGCTTAACCCCTTATACAGTTAAGAATTAACAATTATACAGTTAACAGTTACACAGTTAAGCCCCTTCTCCACATCTTTGTCAACACTTGTTTCTGGTGTTTTTTGATGGGTCATTCTCAAAGATATGACTTGATATCTTACTGGGTTTCAACTTGCATTTCCCTGATGAGTGATGATGAGTATTTTTTCATGTGCCTGTTGGCCATCTGTATGTCTTTGGAGAATTGTCTATGTAGCTCTTCTGTCCATTTTCTGTGATGGGGTTATTTTGTTTTTTCATTTTAAGTCTCGTATATGAGCCTGTATGGTGTGCAAATATTTTCTTCCATTTAGTAGGATGTCTTTGTTTTAATGATGGTTTCTTTTGCTGTGAAGAAGCTTTTTAGTTTGATATAATCCCATTTGTCCCCCCCCCCCAGAGGATAAAATCAGTAACCCGTATTCTACTTGATTTTTTAAAAAATCTATACTTTAAGATAAACAAAAAATACAACCCAAATAGCTTTTGAGACCATTAAGAAAACTACCCCCCCCAAAATATTTTGACTTGAGAGATGCTGTTAGTATCTGGATAAGTAGATAAATAAATTGAATCACCTAATGGATGTAAATGCATATTTTGGCAACAGACGTGTAAAAAGAATTGTTAGCTATATGTGGTTCCCATAATTCTCCTGTCATTAGCTTGGGCTCCCAGTCACTCCTGTTTTCCCAGGTTCTGCATTGTTCATTCTACCCAGACCTTCTATTATCACTTCCTTTTCTCCATGTTAAGCCTGGGTAACAGACCCATTCCCTGATTTGTTTCATTCTGAAGCGCATTGAAGGATTCCTTTAAATGGGTGTATGAATCAAATAATTTTATGTTTTTGGTGGAACATGGGTATCTGAGACCCATGCTTGCACAGTGCTGCATTATTTGCTTAAAAGACAGTGTATCAGCTTTCTTGATGGAAGGATATCAAGAAGTCTACAAATGGATCAGAAAAACCTTTCCAGTATACTTGGTAATGAATTTGCTATAGAATGACATGTAGGGTGTCATCAGACCCCTTAGATAACGTTTCTGATCAAGTAGTAAGCTAGAAAAGAGTCAAAAGCTTTGAGGCGGACGGACCTGGATTTGTGACTTTGTTCTGTCCTTATTAGCTGGTGACATTGTGACAATTACTTGACTTCTCTGAGCCTCCATTTAAATATTTGTGAAAATGAGTAATAATTTCCGTAAGACTTCTACCATGAGTCATTTGATGGACCAAATAGGAAAGTGCACCCATTGTAAAGTGAAAAGATGCAACAACGTTCTAAACTGCTAGGTTGTTAACATTTTTTCCCTATGTGACTGAAGGAAAATAGAAACAACCTGCAAGAGAGTCATTTTCACAGAATGAGATCAAATGATCACTAATTTCCTACGAGAGAAGAAAAAGCTCTAATCATTGTTTTCTTCGATGTGACTTTAATTTTGTTTGGTAGGCAAGAAACTACTTAAAGAATTAATTAACCAGGAACAATGGCACTTGAATTAGGCTATGATATGGTCATTGAGCAAAACTATGAAGAGTTAAAATTGAGTTGTTGTAAAGGTTAGAGGTTATACTGATACTACCCATTTAAATTCTGGTTTTAAAGATGGGTTATGAATCAACTTGCTTGTCAAAGCCTTACCCCGGGTCATATTTCCCCCCACTCTTGTCTTTAATCATCAGCAGGATTAGCCTTGTGGTAAAGAAGTCAAGCCTAACTTTGTATAAGAAGTATCATTAACTGTGTGTGATCTTGGACAAAAGATGAGATCCTTCTCTTTATCACAAAATAGACTCAAATGAAATTGTTAATTGATGGTGTAGGTGGCAAATTATCTGGATGTCTGCCTTTAAAAGGTAACTTTGATTAATTTTGTGTACAGTAGATACAGGTAGTTGGTATCCCCGCCTATACATTGAGATTTTCAGAGAAAGGATCGATGAGAATCTGGCTCAGCAGCAAAATTACTGTATTCTGCTATTCAGCAATCAAAAAAAGATAAACACAAGCCATTTGCAACAACATGGAGGGAGCAAGAAGGGATGATGCTCAGTGAAGTAAGCCAGAAGGAAAAAGAAAAGTATCAGATGGTTTCACTTATAGGAGGAATATAGGAGAACCAACTATGGAGTCAGGAAAAAGCAATAATAATAATAATAAATAAAATAGCAGACAACCATAAATCAGAGACATTCTGTAAAGGAGGGGGGAGGAAGCAGAATCAAAATGGGAGAGAAGAGCACAAGGTTTTATGGTGATGGTGCACAGGTGAACTGGTGGTGGGAATTTTACGGGGAATATGCCTAAAAGGAGAAAGCAAACAAGCATACAGTGTACAAAAATGAACAATGATGTAATGTATATAAATAAAAAAATACTGTATTCTAAAATATGTAATGGCATCATTTTAGGAATTGATGAAACTGAAAATCAGCTTGCATGCATGCAATTCTTCAGTCCGAATCTTAGTATGGACCATTTCCTTTTGTCAGTTAGGGTAATTAAAAGGTCTCAAGACTGTCGTGATGATCAGATGAGCTTAGTGTACATGCAAATCTTTGGGAATTCTAAAGCTTCCTGTCCATTGTGGAGGCGATGGTGCAGGAGGTGGTCTTAGCAGAAGTCGTGCTGTGAGAAGAGATGTGTTCATCCAGCTTGAAAGCTTGTCTAAGAATATTTTTGGTTAGCTATTGGGTTGGAAAAAGATTCTTAAACCTTCCTGCTAGACACCACATATAGGACCACCCTCCAATCACTGTGCACTCTGCATTTTATCCATTCAGTTATAGATGGTGATATGCAGACCATTGTCCCTTAAATCTGAGACTCAGTTCAGTGACTCAGAGAACACAATGGGAAGAATCTTAGCTTCGTGGAAACCCAGCCAGTGATTAGATTAGGTGACAGGAAGGGGGTCAAATGGATCATGAAAAAATGAGGAAGGAAATGAATTGAGTCATTATGCTTTTAGTTACAGTATATTTTTACGATGGATTCTGTGGGTGGTATATTGTTTAATTCATTACAGCTTTTAAGGACCCATTTCAGATTAAAAGCATGACTGACTGAACCTCTAACCGAACTCTAATCCCAGCTTCTAGAAAGCAGTGTTTTTTTTTTATGTCCTTTAATCTGAAATAGATTATGGTTTTCCTGTAGCTTCAGGCTCTTCAAATATTTATTTCCTTTCTTATACAAGGATTTATTTCATTCTCTTTGCAAACTTCTAAGGGAGTTGCTTCCTGCTTTTTAATACAGGATATTGGTGTTTTTAGAAATGTGCATGTTTTAGCAGAGAATTACATTAGGAATTTGTTTGAAGCTTGTTGTGCCTTTAAGAATAAAACTTCGAATGTGGCCATACAAATGCAATGATAGAACCTTTGTAAAAATCTTATTACTTATGTTTATGTTACTTGCATCTGATGGTTATTACCAGTTACTAATATTCACTTACTGTCTGAATACACACTCAAAAGGGTACAGCGACTTTCCTTGAATTCCTCATTTTTCCTTTTGTGACGGATTTCGCACAGTCCTCTATTAGTCTTGTGAATGATCTTGGTCAACTTACTTGAATAGGGCCAGATGAAGGCCATGCCTCTTGCCTTCCTCTTTTCTCAGTTCCTTTGGGAACAGGTTAGCCTCACATATTTCTTCAGTCTCCAAAATTCCAAGATGCTGATTAATTCATGTGCGATGGTAGCAGCCTTTAGCTTTTTGTACCGACCACTGAACATCGGTGACCTGGAGATGGAATGAATATTATTCTTGGCAGTATATGTAGCCAGTGGTTGACTTAAAGCTTTTGTCCCCCCTCCCTGTTTAAAATAGCAATATTGTCCCGACATTGCTCTGTCGCTTTCCATCCCCATTACTCTCGTTTGCCTTCCTAACACTTAACAGTAGCTGCGGTGATATTAAGTAGGTCTTTGTGGACTGGTTTATTGTCTGTCTCCACTGGAATGTGAACACGAGATGGCGAGGACTTGCACAATCCATTCAGTCTGTATCTCTGCTGAGCCCATACACCGGTTCTTGTTGAGGCAATTGATGAAGGTGAGCCTGTAAAAACACTACCAACCAATGGTTACGTTATTGGTTTACGTTAGTTACGTACTACGTTTTTATGTACGTTTTGTAGCATAACCATTACATTAATGGTTACGTTATTTAGGTTTTAAGTTCGGTCTGGTTGGAACCTTGGTTATTTCATTTTTTGGCCGCAGATATTTTTCTTTTATTGCACTAGAGGAGAAACTCCTGGGGAAAATTGTTTTGGGAAGAAAGAAGGCAAATTGCATATGGGGATCAGGTTATCAAGTAAATATTGGGACAATTATAGTCTGTGAGAGGGAATGTATATTTTGTTTAAATGTGTATTTGGTCTGACCTTGGAGGTAGAGTTACTTATGAAGTTGCATAAATGTTAATGAATGTTTATAATGTGGACTGTAAGCTGAAAGCACTTAAAATATAAATATTTAAGCCATATGCTAGAAAATAACCAGAGCATTGCAGCTATTTTGGATTGTGGAGGGAAATTGCCTGATTTATTGACAAGAGCTGGAAATTTGGAGTCCTGGGTTCTATATCCATTCCTGCTTTTGACAGCACTTCAAAAAATGTCTATGCTTAATAAATGTTTAATAGGATAGTATTAAAAAATCCCTTTTAAAAATAATACCTTTATATCATTTAGACTTTCTCATGTTCCAGTTGCTCTGCTATTATTGAGGCTTAGTTAGTCTGTTCTTTAGGCTAACTTTTCTTTTTGTAAAAAAAAAAAAGAAGAAGAAGAAGAGGGAATGAAGTAAGAAATAAGTTTGTATTTGTGGAACAAATATCATTTACAAAGTAGCAAATATCATTTACAAAGTAAGTCCAAAAATAAAGTTTAACTGCACAGGTTTCCAGGACTTGGGGAATGTTGTTTCAGATGAAAGTAACTGAAGAAGATATATCACCTCCTTCTCCAAAGCAAAGAAAGCCACAGACTGGCCCTCTACAAATCTTGAAACAAGGCAGCTGGGCACAAACAAGGTGCCCTATTTAAAGAAAGCCCATTTACCACCATTAGTGTTATCAGGGCTTTTATGTCAGACTTCTTTCTGTCTGTGGTATGTTTGGTGAATTTTTAACTGAACAGACTTGACAATTGCAGCAATGGAATAGACTATAAACAACAGCTCAAACCACTTGAGAATTCCAGAGGCGTGACTCAACTTCGTCTCTCACTTGGCTCTTTCATTCTCTCCAGTCACCCCTTTTGCTGGGGCTTCTTGACGGGTGGTCCCATGACCAGCCACATCTGACCACTGGCTAAATTCTTGGCTTCCACTGTAGATGTGGGGAATCAGACACCAGTGGGGAGGGGGAGTGTAAAATCATTTTTGATAAATCTCATGTGTGTCTCAGGCATATTTCCGTTTGGGACTCACTGATAGATTATTTGTTGTCTTCTTCTGAACCATGTTAGGCTGTGAATGAGGGGGAGAAAACCATGAAAAAAGACTTGTCTTTTCTGGATACAGTTTCTAAAAACCCATACACATGGCTTTATGGTAGGACAGTCAATACCTATTAGGTTTGAATCTTTCAAGTCCATGCTAGATTTATTAGCTATTGAATCTTTGCAAAGGAGACCTCTACAGACACGAGTGAGAAATTATATGAGCAAAGGAAGATCCTACCCACTGGTGCATATAATCACTTGGAAGAGGATGTCATCTGTGAAACCAGGACAGACGTATTCAGTATTCACAGTGGGTTGAGGCTAAAATCTCAGGTCTGGGTGACATGGAGGATTTTTTAATTGAGTGGAAAATCTCCCAGAAAGCACCAGGTATTGGGTCTTTGGAGAGAGTACAGTGGTGAGATACTGATTGAAAAACACGGGTGATTGTGCCTTGGGATAGTTAATAGTATCTCTTAGGGTCTTGGTTTCCTAGTTTGTCTCATATCTACATGTACATCACAGTACAGTTTGCTGGAGACGCAGAGTGAGGGGAACACACTTTTCATTGTATCAAAAGGAATTTTGAGATTTCTGATGAATTGTTTCATTGTATTTTGAGATTTCTGATGAATCATGGCAAAACTGAGTTTTGTTGTCTGAAGTTGGGCACCTGTGATGAAAGGGGGAAACGGCAGATTCTTGGTTTAAGTCAAAAGCGGTTGGTGTGCCACGGTTCCCCAAGAAGAGTTTGTGTGGGGACACTGCATGTCAGAGTCCCTGAATGATGGGATGGAGAAAATGATGAAGATGCTGAACTGTGTGTTCTTGTCTTGCCCCACAACCAGTTTGTAGATTGAGATAGTGAAGTCAGAACAGAGCATGGAGAATTAATTTATTTTAATGTAAAAGACAGATGACTAGGTCATGATAATTTGGTGAAATGCTTTAATAAACTGCTATATTTGATCAGTTTTTTTTTTAATAGTTAAAACTGGGTTTGAAGAAACCCAGGGGAGAGACAAAGTGTATCTCACTCCTCCATCCCACCTACCTCAAGTATTAGAACATGACATGAACTTAAGGCTGAACTTAACCAAGGTCATAGCTGTTATTAGAATGGTCCAGCAGAAGCAAATTCAACTTTTACATATTGGACCCGTTCTTTGCTCATCTCAGAACTTATCCCAGACTTGTGGATTGAAGAAAGTGATCATTTTAGAAGTGTGATTTGCACATGTCCTTGAACCAACCTTGACTTAAATTCCTGCAGCTGCCTTTAGAATAACCCTCACTAGGTTCCAACTCAAAACAGATTCTCTACCTGTCGTGCAGGCTTGTGGGAAGGATGAAAAGTAGTAATAATCCCAGACCCTGGTGCACAATAGGTACATGGCAAAACCAATTCCCCTCTCCACCCTCACTGTGGAAAAAATGAGAAAAAGGATCTTTCCAGAGAGAAGATGGCTTAGCTGCTCAGAGGCCTTCTACTCCTTTCTATTGGAGACAACTCCACAGTGGCCCTTCCCCCTTATAAAAGCTTGTGCATTTGTGTCAGGGAGCCAGATCTTTGCTCATCAGGACTTGTTTATACCATAGATGTAAACATTTACACGTTGGGATGATACATCCGTGTGTTTTTTTTTTTCTTAAAAGATTTATGCATACAAGATCTAGGGGATAGGTCAGAAGTGTGGGGGTGAGATGATTCACCAGAGACAGTGGGAAGCAGACAGGCAGATCTACAAAAACACACTGCTGAGGGGAGCAGCGGGTGAGGCAGGAGAGGTCTGCTGTGCCATGTGGGTCCCCTCCCTGGCTGGGGATTGAACTCGCGCTACGGTGGCCACGGATGCTTCATAGTGCTGTGCTTAACCTCTTGTGCCACCAGGGAGGCCCCCATGTATAGTCTTGTCCTTAGTGACTTTGGCAGCAGACTCAGCCACTAAGAGACAGACTCTATGGCTATTGTGCCCAGAACAGTATAATAAGAATAAGATAATTGAAGTGTGATTGGTCTTTTTACTCCCTGTAAAACAAGAAGCAATAAGTTACCTATTAAAGCAGACATTTCAACAGTGTAAGCTCATGGTTTGGTTTGGTTTTGCTTGTGCATGTACATGTGTGTGTGCATGTATGTGTATGTGTGTGTGTGTGTAAGTGTAAATGAAATGCAGGATGGGTGAAGAACCAGATACAGAACTTTCATGGCCTCTGTTAATGAGGATCCACTGGGTGCTGGGTGTTGGAGAGCCAGCCCTTGCAATCTGGTGCTGGGGAAGCATGATTAGTCTTTTGCACACTGATTGGCATGGGGGAGGCAGAACACTTGTTAAGGGAGAAAAATTAGGCTGCAGCTTTAGCTGTTTCGACTTTTGCTTTTATTGCTGGGACTTTTTTGAGAGGTGCAGCTTGACTTAAGATTAGCCAAAGAAGCATCTAATTGAATGAGGAACAGCTATTGGGATAACCAAGTAGAATTAACTTTGATGTTTTTGAATTCCTTTTCCATTCTTTGGTTTGCCTATGCTTTGATCCTTAATGATGTGTGCACAATGAGTTGCCCTGGAAGAGAAATGTCTGTGTTCACATTAAATATTACCAGACCTTTCTTTTCACTGGGTGCCGGGCATTTTCTCCTCATGGTAAGATGGATTGGTAAGGAACACACTGTACTCCGGTAAAGTACGTCTTTAGTTGAAATCACAGCCAGTAACATTCAAATTCAGGGTCAGAATAAACTCTGCTGTGGCCTAGACAAATATTTGTGATGGTAGGAAGTGAGTAAGATATGGAGATAGACTCAGAAGATAATTATTAAATGAAACTTTACATCAGCTTTTAACCACATTGCCAACTTATCTTTAAGGTTGACTGTGATATTTCAGAGTGTGTGTGGGGGAATAGGTAGAATTCCACTAGGTATTTTCATGCAGCCTTTTATTTCCCTTAGAAATTTGATGTTAGGACCTCTCTGGTGGTACAAGGGGTTAAGTCCCAGCACCATAAAGGTATCAGCAGCCATTGCAGCATATGTTTGATCCCTGGCCAGGGAACTGACCCACATGGTGTAGCAGACCTCTCCTGTCTCACCGCTGCTCCCCTTCGCAGTATATTTCAGTGAATCTGCCTGTTCTGCTCTCCACTCTGTCTCTGATGAATCCTCTCATCCCTGCACCTGTATCCCAGTTCTTGTATGCATAAATAAATCTTTATAAAAAAATCAACCAAAAAATAAAGAAAATTGAAATTAACAATATATAAGGGTAACCTATGACTAGGGCATCAAAAGACATTGTTATTTCTGTCACTTTAGGAAAACCACTTGAAGTCTTTGAACCTCAGTGTTCTCATCTGTAAAATGGTTATTCCCGTTTGATGGTTTGCCATGTGTTCAAAATAGATCAATGTATGTGAAAACTATGGAAACTAAAAATTATAGGATTCTATAATTACGCACAGACAGGTAGCCCAGCGTATGGAGAACAGCACACTGGGTGCATTTTCAAGGTCTAATAATTTATCCTACAAATACTTAATTGTTTCACCTTCAAGACACCTGCCTGCCCTTTAACCTGTCTTATCACAGTTTGGAAACCTGTGTCCATCCGGTGATAGACTCACTATTGAGTACACTCACAAACTGTTGGAAAATTATTAGTGGTTCTGATAAGCTAAGTCAGTTACAAGAAGCAAATAGAACTTTTCCTTGGTTTCTTCCTTTTCCTTTTTACTTGCCTCCTCCTCCCAGCTTTTTGGCACAGGAACCGAGACCCATTTTATCCAGAAAAATGTGACTTTATTTTCAGCGTAGATGAGCTGATTTATAAACCTGTGTCTAATCACTTTTTACATTGGCGGCTTAAGAACTTGAATAAATATCACTTTATTCTGACGTTGCACACATTATGTAGGTTGAAATGAGGTTCCCCGCAATTTTGTTTGCGTTTTTACATTTTTTTGATCATCTCACCGGGTGTTAGTTTAGGAACGTGATTTGAGCAATTGCTTCTGTCAAATTTGTTTGATGCCTTCACTACATACATGTCCACTCAGTTCTCACGTGAAACTTTTTAACCCATCACAAATGTGACACCATCCTTGCTGTAAGAGTGTGCTGAGGATGAGACGAGCGTGCCGGCATTAACATCCTCATCTCCCTCGGTGCCTTTAGATGTGTTTTGTTGTTTTGTTCTGTTTGGCATTAAATTTACACTTGTCCTTTTCTCTCAGAGACAAGTGGTGGGAAGGAAAAGACAAGATCATAATGTTGAAATTGAATGTGTTTCTCAATCTTTACGTTGTGAGCTGGTTCCTTTGATGCATTTGAGTTTGCTATGAAATGATAGGGGAGGAAGGAAGGCAATGAGTGATAATCAAAGGAGAAGAAAGCACAGGGTAGGACTCGGTGACATCTGAGGCTAAGTTTTGGAGCTGTTGCAAGAGTTATTGCTCCCTGTGACTGTTTGGCCTGGCTACATGTCAGCGCCATTAACTTAAAAATAACAGAGCATTTAAGAGAATGTATTCTTTTAGAAAACTCCTCATTAATTTAATTTATGGATGGGGAGAGGAGTTAGGGAGCAGAGAGCTGGAAGCCTAGGGTTTCAACAGTGCCTGGAGTTTAGGTGAGGGGGTAAATTCCCACTTGAAGCAGTGAATGCTAGATTATGTGAGAAATTAAAGTCTCAGCTCTGCCTGTGGTGGTCTCAGACAGCTGTCCTCGAGGGGAATTGTGCCTTTTGGAGCTCAGTCCTGAATGTGGATCCCAGCCGGGAAGTCTTCAAGTCTAATTAAGCTTTGGCTTGTTTTGATTCTCTTCCAGCCTTGTGGTTGAATAGCTTTGTATATACAGTCTTTGCAGTCCTTGGCTAACAAGTTTTCCCACAGTCAGGAAACTCTACCTCTGCAGACTTGGTCCCTACCTGAAGGTTTTGGCCGCGGACTGCCTCACAGGAAGTGGCTAACTTGTGCACACGCCTCACTCTCTGGTTCCTGATGCGGCCTTAGCCAGATCTGGGGAATGGGAGGATCCAAGTGATCGTTACTGACGGAAGGTGGAGAAAAGACATTGGGTCTGGCACCACGTAGCCATGAAGACAGTCTGTGATAGGCCGTTCTTTCTCTTAATGTCTTTGGTCTGCCCTCCCCTGCCTGGTTAAAAGAGGCAGGAAATGGTGGCTGGAATCAGAATGCAAACTTCATTAAATCATTCAAATTATTTGCTGAGCTTCTCCACTGTTTGTGGTGGACTCAGAGCCAAAGGAAGGAGGAACATCTTCATGCACGACTTTGGCGCGAGCTGTTGCTGGTCAGTATGTGGTGCAGTAAGAACAGGTGGAGCAGCGCTTAGGCCCTCTGTGTCCTGGGGATGCAAAGAGAAACTGCATTAAAGTGGCATTTGGACTGAGAATGAAAGGGGAACTACATGTCCACAAGGTTTCAGAGTGAAAGTGAGGCATGTATGTGGGAGGAATATCGTGGAAAATCCCATGGGGGATAGAGGGGCTTCTGCATACATGTAGGCCACCGTTTGGTTGAAGGTCATTCATTTGTGCATTTATCACCTATTACATGTTCACTTGCTCTGCACCAAGAAATGTACTTGGCAGCCTGTGTAATACTGGTGAACAAGCAGATGTTCAGTAGAATAGATTTGGAATAGATTACAGGTGGGAGGAGGTCTCAAGGTATCTGACATGCACCTTAATAGTGCATGGAGGAGGTGAACATATATAGATGGTCAGTGAAACTGTGGGTGAGATTGACAAGTGAAGGCAGAGACTAAGAAGGGAGCAAGGCCTATAGGCCACGTTAGCTGAACCATAACATGACAACTCAAGGGGATGAACTTGGAAAGAACACTAGGAGTTAAAGAATGAGCCACGATAAGAAAACTGGGAGAGCTGTTGTTAGTAAAGCCTATGGAACTATTAAAGAGAGACCATTTGCATCAGAAAATGAGGAAAACCAAATATTTACTGGATTTATAGACCTGAAGGTCCTTGTCACTGGAATGAGAGTTCATGTAGAGTGAACTAGAGTGGGTGGGAACTAGAATTTTTTGGTGAGCGAGACCGTTCACAGTGGGGTGTGGGGAAATTCGGGTGATACTATTTTTGGTTACAATGACTTAAACACACTGTGGGCATTGAGTGAAGAATCATCCTGTGCTTGACGTGCTCCTTAAAGGTCTCAACAGACTGTCATAGAAAAGTTAAAACCAGTTTACAAGGATTTGAGCAGAAGCCTAACTTGGCTTTATATCTCGACCCAAGATATTTGTTTGTGGTTAGGTTTTTATACACACACTGAAGGGAAAAAATTACATTTGTGAACTGGGGGAAGATTGTACACTGATATAAACCATCAAGATTTAGGAAAAATTATGTCATAATAGCCACACCCATTGGTAGAATTGGAGTGATCATCGAAAATTCTGTACAAATGCATATTTGTAGCTGTTGTATTTCTGGGCACTCTTCCATATGGATGTAAGCATATGTCTGTCTCATTATAACCTCATATATTTATGCACAAATACTTAAATTTGGTGAGCAAATTATTTTATAGACTATATAGTACCAACCTCTTTTTTTTTTTTTTTCCTCCTCTTCCACTATACTTGGGGTGTTAGAGTGATTTGCTTTTGGAGATTGTCAGGTAGGTTATACTACTTATGACTTTTACTTCAGAACAGAAGAGTGTTAGGAAAATGGGGACTTTGATTTCAGAGGCTAAAAATCCCTTGCTAGATTTTGAAGCGCTTTGTCTGTTGCTGAATGGAGCTGTATGTCTTGTAGTCACTTTAAGACATGTTCCTCAAAACAGTAATATAAGAATCAAGGTGAGGTGCCTCCCTGGTAGCGCAAGGGGTTAAATCTCAGCACTCTGAAACTATCAGCAGCCCCTGTGGCCTGAGTTTGATCCCTGACCAAGAAGCTGACCCACATGGCACCACAAACTTCTCCTGACTCGCCCGCTGCTCCCCTCAGCAGTGTATTTCAGTCAATCTGCCTGTTCTGGTTCCCACTCTGTCTCTGGTGACTCCTGTCACCCCCCCAGTTGCCTGTACCCCAGTTCTTGTATGCATAAATAAATCTTTTTAAAAAAATCACGGTGAGACAGATTCCTGGGCCCCGCTCTCTAACTCCTGGACTCCTTATGGAAGACTCATAATCTGTGTTAAAATAAATTCCCACTCCCCACAGTACACTTGATTCTTACCCCACTAACATCTGAGAACGACTCTTCGAGGCAGGGGCAATTATTAAGAATTTAAAAAATGGACACAAATCGGTTTTCGGCTTAGAAATGATATTCTAAGAAGGAACTTGACATAGGTATGGGAATCAGTAAGTTTTCTAGTAGAAGAAAAATTTTGGGACATAGCAGTGAAAGATAAAGGAAAGAGGCTAAAAAATTCAGATTCTCAAAGAAATCCAATACTGTAATTATTGCCTAGAGGAATAAAAGAGGGGGAAGAGAATTACAAATGGCTCCTGGCTGGGTAGAGGGTGGGGACATTGAGGCTGAGGAATTCAGAAGGGTGGATGTTCTGTTTGACCTGTGGTTGAGTTTCCTTTCCTACCTGTCAGTGGAGGTTGGAATCTGTACATCCTGGGTTAGTGTAAGAGGCCTAGGGATGTGAATGATGGAATCTTGCATGGACAGTTGGGGCTATTTCAGTGCTAGAGCTTGTCTCCCAGGGAGGCTATGGGACTTGACTTAGGTATGGGATTAAAGAATTAAAGGATGTGTGTGTGTCTGGGGTGTGTATGTGTGTGTATGTATAGGGGTTGTGTGTGTATATGGGAGTGAGGTTGTATATGAGGGTGATGGTGTATATTTGGGGGGGATGTTGTGAGGAGGCTGGAATATATGTGGTTTATATATGTATAGGGTTGGATGTATGTGTACAGGAGTATGTGTGAGAGTGGTTTGTGTGTATGTAGGGTGTGTATGTGGGGGGTGTTTTGTATGTGTGTAGGGTTGGGTGTGGGGGTATGAGGTGGGGTGTGTGGATGGTGGATTTGTATGTGTGATGGGATGTGTGTATGGGGTGTGTAGGGTGGATGGGTATGTGGGTGGTAGTGGTGTGTGTGTGTGTGTGTTTGTATGTGTTGGAATGTGTGGGGTACATGTATGTGTGTGTTTGTATGTGCAGAGGGGATTGATTTTCATATTGTTTCTAAGCAAATTTTGCTCCCAGATATTCAGAACTTCTTTTCAGCATGGTGGTTTAGATTATTGAAGACAGAATCACTTGAACAATCAGATAAAGGGAATGCAGTGACATCTTTGCTGAATAAGCTTAATTGGGGTGTAGCGTGGGAAACCCATAAACCTTCTAATCTACAACATGCCTCTTGTTTTGCTGCTGGGTCCAGCTTTAGGGCCAAGATATGCCTTAAAGAGACTAATGACATGGTTTATGACATGGTAAAAAGAGGTTATACAGCAAACAGTGCCAGTGTATACAATCAGTGATTTTATAGAAATTGTGTCTATGAGATCTATTGATGATTAAGACCTCAAAACAGTTGATTTTTTACTTGCTGTTTTGAATTTCCTTTCCCCTTAAAGATTGCATGAACTGTAACCTTTGAAATGATCATACTTTGTGTTGAGAAGCTTCGGGAAAGAGTCCTAGCTTTGTTATCTATGCTGTTTACTGTGCAATTCCTCTTTTCACTCATTTACATTTGACTTTACCAATAATATGTAAAATGCAACACAAATAACTGATCTTTGTTGAGCTGTTAACCCTGCATGTCAGAAATCACAGCTAATGTCTGTCCTGCTCTCTGCATCACGAGAAGTGACAGTATACGCCTTCCCTGATGGTGAACTCTTCTCATTTCTCTCCTTCCTCTGATAATTTAGTGACATGTTGGGCAAGTCCTCTTAAAAATGTTTTCGTTGACACTAAATGCCTTTAGTTAGAAGTCAAGGATCTCCAGCTATGGTTTGCACTGCTAGTGAGTTTCACTTTTACAGTTTAAAAATCACAAAATCCAAGGCTCTGGGGACTGACTTCATAGGGGAGAGTCAACATATTTAAAAGCATTTTTGCAGTGCCAGCTGTAGCGAAATGTTATGTCAGCATTTCCATCATCATAATTCCTAACATTGGAGGGTTTATAATGAGACTGTTAAGTTTCACCACAAACTGGAGCTTGGTATGCAAGACTTGAGCCTGCAGCAAACTTTTTCATTTGAAAAAATGCAATTTCTCCGTAAAGCTACTAATAAAGAAGCCAACTTAGTGATGATTGTTGTTACAGTACCCAAACTGCTTGGTTTACTTAATGCTGCAGGGACATTAGCCTGTAACATAAACCAGTCACTCTAAGCAGTTTGGGAAAAAAAGACTATGAATGTGAGTGATCCTTAATTTCAAAGAGTGTGTGAACAATTGAAAACATTTTCCTCTCATTTTTAGGATGATTCTCAAGGTTTGTTTATCTTAAAAGTCCTGTGGGAAAACAGTACTTGGAGCGCATGATAATAAGTGCGGTAAAAATGCAGGTATCTCTTGCTTTTCAAAATTGGAGCTGTCTCTTTGCTTTTGCAATAGACTCAACGTTACTACCTATTTTTGTAAACTGAAAGAAATCTGGAGAGAATGTGTCTTTTACAAAAAAAGAGGGAAGTGGCATTCTGTTCTGTGTTTGGCCTGTGGCTGTCATTCTGCAGGAAGTGGTACCCTGAGCAGGAGAGGGACCCCTTCTAGAGCCTTCTCTGGAAACTACTTTATGTAGGTTAAGCATTTGCTTTATTCCTGCTTTTATTACATGTTAGTGCTATTTTAGGTTTTATGTGCTATTTGGTATCATTTGGTAGGTTAATTTTGAGTCTAGGAACTAAAAACTTTTTTCACATAAATTAGCGGTAATAGCTTCTTTGTTTTATGCCATATTGGCTTATGAAAGGCTCATAGGGATGCCCTGCTTTCCAGGAATAGGGAAAATTGGTACCCAGTTGCTTAGAACCTTGCAAGTCTGTCTTTCTCTAGTCCATGAGTTTAGATGCTCATATTAATGAGGGTGTTGGATCATCCAGGTCTGCTGCAGAGTTGGCACTGTCTTGATTGAATTATGTGCTTTCAAGTTCATGTGAACTTCATCCTGAAGGACCATTGTAGGGAAGGCAGAGTCCTCCAATTTTTGTTCTCAAGTAATAATGATGGATTTCTGTGGACACACCCCACAGCCTTGGCTTTCCTGGTGACCAGTTGGAACTTATGCAAGAGGCTAATTCGAGTTAAGCACCAACTCTGTAGCCCTAGAATGGAAACGGTGTGACTCACATATGGATAAATCCATAGCTCTGACCTCTAATACTCCATGCTGAAACCATCTGCATTATTTAGCTCATGGTTCATGGCATAAAAATGAAAGGTAACCTCACAGAGGTCAAGTCCTTGTCTTCCCTCGACTGTGTTGTCCAAAGACATCTGTTGTTCACTTTTCCTTTCTTTTTATATTGACGTGTCTCCTTATTTACTTCATCTCCTTTTCTTGGTACATCTTTTCTTCCCACTTCCTCACTGTGATAATTAATAATTGGCAGTTATTTGCAGAGATCCTTCTAAATATTTATTTTTCACATAGAAGAACTGGGGTGTAGGTCAGAGGTGTGGGTTGTGTGTGTGTATTCACCAGACATAGACTGGGGAGAAGAACAGGTGTATTTCACTGAAATACAAAGCTAAGGGGAGCAGCAGGAGAGGCAGGAGAGGTCTGCTGTGCCATGTGGGTTAGGTCCCTGGCCAGGGATCGAACTCAGGCTGTAGAGGTGATAGTGCTGAGACTTAGCCACTAGGCCACCAGGGAGGCCCTCAGAGATCCTTCTAAATAATAGGTGATGAGTTCAATGTTTTCTCATACTTTTATTACTGAATTAGAGTGGATGGACTCAAATGTATTGATATTGAAGTGATATAAACTGAGATGCATTAAAAATGTTAAGTTTATTGAGCAAAGAATTGGATTTGACTTGGCAGCATCCAGTGTAGCAGGTAGATAGAGAGTGTACAAAATGAAAGAAGAAAGACTATAAGCAGAAGCAGCAGAAAGGAACAGATCAAGGAAGTTATACTAGACAAAAAAAAAAAAAAAGACTAGCAGTTGATTTAAGGTCCCTTTTCTTTGGGGGATTGGCAGGATTCTCTCAGGCAGATTCCCTAACTAGTGCTGATTGGACGACTCCTCATTGACTGGTTTAAGTGTCCATTGCTGGAGAGGCTGACACTCCAAGTCTCAGTTTGGTGAGGCTTGGAATGGATGAGTCTGTCTTGGACCTGTGGTGTGATGTGTAATTTTGAGGGACAAACCAGTAACCACTTTAAAAGGCTTTTTAAGCAGTGCCCAATGACTCAGTCTTGTTGATATGAATGAATTTGAACCTATGTGCTACTAGTGAATTAAAAAAAATCTGATTATAGTTATCTCTGCAATGACATATACATGGTTAGGTCACAGGGTAACAAAAAGCTGGTGCATTTGTGATGATTTCCCTTTGGGCTCGAGGACTTGTGGGTATCCAGCAGGTGAGGAGGGCTGACTGTGTGTCCCCACCCAGCCCCTCGGTAGGACCTGATAGTATAGTTCTATGGGGTGGGGGTGGGGGTGGGGGGGCAGCTGAGACTGTCATTATTTGGAATTAATCCTCTTCCAGTATGAGTTTTCCATCTGACTCAAAATGAGACTCAGTTTTAAGAAACGTTCACAAAGTGTTGCTAACATAATGCAGATTTTCTTCATTATATGTGAGGACATATCAGAATTTTTACATGATCAGAATAGGCAACTGGTCTGAGGAATTACTTGTGCAGATAAGTGGCTGTTCATGTTAATGGTATGTTTTGCAGTCAAGGATTAGCCAGGCTCTGCATGTGACCTGTGGTTATTTTTTCCCCCTCAGTAATTTAGAAGACAAGCTTCAAGCATAGACATCTTGTTTTGTACTTAACAGTTAAGTATTATGAAGGCCGTGGCCAGGCCCTTTAGATTCCTAACGTGTGATGGTTGTCAATTGGAATTACATGCTTGGGTAAATAAGTATCTTAGTAATTGTTTTAGGTTTTTATGAAATTCATACCAGAGCCGCCTTTCCAAATCCGGTGGCTTAACTATAATTAGATAAAAGGTAAGAACTGAAGAAGCCAGTAATAAGGAAAGGAAGATTGCTTAGGACATGGAACCCATCGACCCCTGTAGGAATGTTAAGAAATGCACTTATTAAAATTACCTTCACCAGGCTTCGTTCCTTTTTCATATTCTTAATTTTATAACTTTCTCTGTATATGGAAAACATGACCCATTATCCCGATACAACCATGTCCTCCTTTAATCTCAGCTGCACTGATGTTTATAAGCATTCTTTGTGGACACAGTCTGTTACTGGGAATGTAAGAGAATAGGAATATGTATCTGTTTTTCCCGATAGGAGACCTGATTTTGGACATGGAAACTAAATCAGAGAAGGTGAGAGGCCATGTACTCAGATGGAATGTTTATCAGAACCAATTTGGGCTATTATAAACAGAATGAACGATTTAACTATCCTGGAGTGTTTTGTTCTAGAAGAAAAAGTGAACTCGAGGTTCTGTGGCTTTTTCCTTTGAAAATGGTCGGTTGTCCCTCAGTTTGGTGATTCACTTCCTGCTTGCAAAGACAGGGTGTTGGGGGGCCTCCCTGGTGGCACAGGGGGTTAAGTCGCAGCACTATGAAGCAGTCACCAGCCACTGCAGCATGAGTTTGCTCTCCATCCAGAGAGGGGACCCACCTGGCCAGCAGACCTCTCCTGTCTCACCCGCTGCTCCCCTCAGCAGTGTACTTCAGTCAGGCTGCGTGTTCTGTTTCCCATTTTGTCCTGTGAATCCTCTCACCCCTTGTACGTCTGAAGTGTACCCCTGTTTTTGTATGCATAAATAAATCTTAGAAGAGACAGGCTGTTGGATGATAATGGTAAATCTCTTATGTGATCTGTGTTCAAGTTCTCATTGTTTAGCCCATTGTTAACCAGGATGTAGTGATTTCTCTTGTTAGACTAGAAGGGTCTAGAAACAGAAGGTGACCCTTTAGTGCTATTTTTAATGCATATAACCTTTCTATTCTATGACCTTGAATTTACACTTTCATAAAATTGCCTTTAATATAGTCTCTATATAAATGACTAGCAACTGATCATGTGTTGTGCACAAGAGAAATGACTCAAAGCAGCATAAATATACATCTTCCCTATTCCTACCCTGACCCCCGTTGTCAAGGCATCTAACATGAGCCTTTCAAATGAGATTTTAAGTTTCTTTCCTAAAATCTCAAAACAGCCTCATTTCTGTTGTGCACTTTAAATACCTAATAAAAATAGACCCGTATTGATTTAATCACTGGTATGTATCAAAGAGTAATCTTTCCTCAGTGGTATTGCCCACAGGAAATTTTCCTTAGGCTAGTGGTGGGCCAGGAAAAGAAAGCTGGTCATTTTATAAAGGTATCCTCCTACTTGGGACAATACCCCTCCCACATACATATTTTCATGAACTTTCATAATTTGCAGGAGCAGGCATGGTTACTTCTGTTTTCCATCAACTGCATAAAATCATGTAAAAAGAAAACATAAAATTAGTTGATTTGTATGAGAACATGACATCTAGAATGAGATGAAGAATAAAGAAACACCTCATGTAATAGCTTGCATACTGGGTGCTTGGTTTTATTGAGGAAAGAATTCATAATAAAGATGATGGAAGAAGTTGACCTTGTGGTACACAGTCAGGTGAGAGATATTCCTGTACTTTTATAAAAATAGGAATCTTGGCTGGATGTACTTGGGTCTGTTGGATTAGACCATGAGTATGTTGTGAATATTGGGAGTTTACTGTGAAACTAATTGTAAATATCTGTTTGGGAGTAAGAGGGTGATGTGTGTGTGTGGGGGGGGGTGGGGTGGGCCAGAGGTGAGAGGTGAGTGGATTCACCAGAGACAGAGTGGGGAGCAGAACAGGTGGATCTATTGGCATACACTGTTGAGGGGAGCAGCAGGCCAGGGAGCAGAAGTCTGCTGTACTCTGTGTGGGTCAGCTCCATAGCTGGGGATCAGACTCAAGCCTTAGCAGCCATAGTATTGAGATGTAACCCCTAAGTCACCAGGGAGGTCCCTGGGATTACAGATCTTAAGAAATATAAGTGACAGCCTTACCTTTGAAGAACTGGGGGAGGTACCAGGGTGCTGAGAAAGGGACATTGAATGAAGGAGCTTGATTATTATAATGACTGAACTTGGTGTTTTGATTTGCGATGACAAGGTGTATCTATAACGTGACCACACCTTTGCTGCACTCACAGAATTCCCTCAGTGAATCTGGGTCTCCAGATGCTTGCCAGCATGCACACCTGGAGTTGAGGCTAATCTGTCACCGTGATTAGCTGCGTGTCCATAACTTATCTGTGATGATTTAAAAAAAAAAATCCTCAACTGGCTCTCCTATTGCCAGCTTGCCTCTGTCTGCAATTGTTAGTTGACTTGTGCTGAGAGAATATAAAATTTGAAATTATTTTAAATTAAACTTAATTAGGGAGGGGGATTTGTTGCCAACTTACCACCCTCATATAATATAACTAAAACCAAATGTAAATGATTTTTGGATGCTCCAAAGAGTGTTTCATTCTGCCAACTAGCTAGCATGGCACACCAAGATGAGAGCATAATAACAAGGCCTTCTAATAGGTCGGTTTTGGAAAGGATTTCAATTCTCTGAGCAAAGGCCATTGGGAAGCATCCTTCGGAAATGTGTATTTAGATTTTTATTTTTGGATTTATGATAGTTGCCTTTTAATTTGTTCTTTTTAGTTGAGCGTTCAGATCTTTGTGTTTGGCTCTTGATTTTGTCTTTGTAAATTTTCACTGTTTTTAAAATGACAACCCCCATTGCTTTGGCAGATGGGACTAAAACCTTTTGCTTTTTCAAAAATAACATGTCTACACAATACTTGTCTATTCACCTTTCCCCTTCTCCTAAGCCCCAGGCAACTTAATGCTTCTAGGTCGGTCAGATTCTTTTCTTTGCTTCACATGCAACTGTCTTTCCCCTTACGTTGTGTTCCTTCTGATCTGTGTGGGGACTTCTGTGTTGGGTTATGAAATACATAAGCTTTGAGATAATGGCAAGGAGATTTCTTTATTCTTTGGCTTTGATGGGCACTTGTAACAGAAATCAGATGATTCTGATTGCATCTCCCCTACTCCCCCCTGCCCTGAAAATGAGGGCCCAATTCCTCTTTTACTTCTCTTGAATCTGCTTATCATTACCTTGGAACCAAGTTGCTTATGAAAAGGGGCAGGCTGGCTTCACTTGATCTGCATGTTTTTGGCAGTCTGGAAAGTGGGGGTGGGGGGGGCGTGTCAGAGCCAAACCAAAGGAACCTTGTAGACACTGAATTTCCTCTGAGCAGATTATTAGTGCTTTTCTCTGTGTACGTTGTTAAATCTATAGGAAAGGAGCATCAGCGCAAGATCTGTCACTCTGGCTTCAGGCCAGCATGCCAAATGCTGTCATCTCTGCTGCGTGGTCAGGCATCTTTATTATATGTTATAATTCTGGCTTTGGGCTTGATCCAGCCATCCGGATACATCAGATGGTTTGGGGTGTGGAAAAGGAAAAGGGCTATATTCATCTCTAGAGGAGGTTTTGGGAGAAATGCAGGATCCACGTGTTGGGTGTCTGGGCTCAGGGTTTTCTGTGGCTGTACTGGCCTCTCTCTGACTTCTGGACTTGGAATAGTGAACTAGTTTCTGTTTGTCCACCTTGCTGATTTGAGACACATATAGGCCATGCTCCTTCTCATGCTTCTGCATCTCCCAGCAGCTCAGCAGTTAGTGCCAGCCTTGAAAACAGGGCCCCATCGCAGATGGGAATTTTCCTGGTCCTATATCCTGTTAACAGTACCTGTTGGTGATGAGTGGTCTGGGGGAGCAGGAAGCAGCAGAACTCCTAAACTGTTGAGTCCACGTTGCCTTAGTATTAACCATCTCAGCGTTAACTTTTCTCCTTTTTTGAACATTGCTCTAAAGGGGGAGGAAGTTGATGGAATAGATAACAGTTTTTTTAAGAAAGGGGAAAATGATCATATTCATTTCTTGAGCACACCAAGCCTTGACCCTGCGTACAGACGCCCAGCGGCTTCGCAGATGATGCTCTGGCAATGGTTTGAGAGCTCAGGATTCTTCTGGAGCTTCAGAGTGCACTGAGTGGCTTTGCAGGAAGCGGAGACACCAGGTTCCAGCCACTCTCCCCCGCCTTCCACTTATTGTTTCAGGATTGTCAGAAAACAGGCTGGATGAGGAGGAAGGAGGAAGAGCCACTGAGATTTTTCTTTTCCCCCTCCCTGGCAGCTTGGCTGCTGAATGAAAGCAGGCACTTTATTTAGAAGTGAGTAGGGAGGGAAATGCAGCTTGGGGTTGACACCCTTCTGGTGCTTATCCATAAATATGAAATGGTGTTAGAACACCAGACACCGGAGAGCTTTCTGATTGGCTGTTGGTGATGTCATCTTGTCACTAATACTGTGCTCAGAAAATAAACTGATCCGCCTGTTTTCTTTCTTTTCTTTTCTTTCTCTTCTTTAAAGAGCTGAAATGCAGAAAATCCATTCTGTCATCTAAAATGAGACACTTCAGTCAGAGTTTTTTGAAAGAATTGTTATATTTCTCATGCGTTCACTTGAACGCAGCAATGATCAACCACAGGTATTCATCCTGTCTTGTCTTATTGCTTAAAAGGAAGACAGACGCTGCTCAACACCTGGGCACCTGCAGTTGGCCTTCCCCCACGTGAAGTGCTAATGCAGTCGACGGGAATTTCTTCCTGTCAGCCTGCAAATGTTCTAGAATGTGCAGAGCCAAGGTGGGCGCTGGTTTGTAGGGGAAGGATGCGGGTAGGTCATAAAAAGTGCTCTATTATTTTCTTAAATCCTAATTTTATTTCTCTACCTCTGACAGTCTGCTTTCCCACTCAGTGCACGCTCATCTAGTCTCAAGATGGTGGTTCAGGAGTGGGAACACACTTGTGGCATGTCCAGGCTGTATGTGCATGTATATGCACATGTGTGCACATGCATGTGCACAGATGTCACATGTGCATGTGAATGGAATAGCGTTCTTACTGCACAGGGGTGACATTCTCCACAGGAAAGCGGCTGCCCAGGAACTCGCTGACCCCTGCATTGATCTGTGACCCTCAGAGTCTCAGAAGGTTTGACAATCCTCCATCCTCACTGGTTCACTCTGATTGAAGGAGGCACACTGTGTTTCGATGAATGATTGGGAAGCCTTTTGGATAAATCCAGCTCTGTTTTCCTTAAGTTAAATAGAAAACTGTCCTTTTGAGAGAAAGCCATGATTCTTTATCATTAGAAATTTTGCCTACAGCAATCCTACCCTTTCTTGGAATGTTTGACTTGGCTTGTGAATAATCATTTAATAATGCACGCCCCTGCCAGGGACTTGGGGTAGCCACTCCTAATACTATGTACAAATGTGATGTAATTTCACCCCTTCCCCCATGTCTTACAGTGAAAAGTGTATCTAAGGCTTTCCCCCATCACTGATGAAATGACAGCCCAAGGCTATTTTATGCAGGCTGTGGACATTATTTGGATTTGCAAAATGCCTTGCAAGCAGGTGTAATTGACTTCTGCCATGCCACTGCATCTGGAGTTCCAGGGGGATGACCCTTTCCTTTTCAAAGTTTTCTCTTTTCAGCAGTCAGACACCATAGACTTAGTGACCTCTGGGGTCAGAGGAAAAAGAGAAAGACAATGAATCCCATTCACTCTTAGGAGTTCTAGTGAGTCATGGAGCTAAGTCTATTTTCCAGGTGAGAGCTCTGTCTCTGACAGGCCTTAATTATCTGTGAGCCGAAACAAGAAGTGATAAAAACATGCACAAGCCTTTCAGAAGCAGGTTTCTGACGGAGATGAATCACCCAGTCACTGTCCAGCTCAGCCCTTCTGCAAGGGGCTAACTGTTACCCTCTCCTTGCTACTTGATCACGTGACAGCTGTGTGCCGACTAAGGGAGAGAGGCGATCATTCACTGGCAGGAAACTTAATCCTGGGCAGGTGCAGTTTGAGTCAGGACGCTGGGCCTGAAGGTCAACCTGGTTGCAAAGCAGATGGTTTGAGTGGGAGGAGCAAAAGCCAGTGAGGGCCTCCTCTCTGCAGCCCCACAGTGGTCCTCTCCAGGGCGGTGCTACCATTTCTCCAGATACTGCTGAACTTTTGAACTCAAGGACAGCGCAGTAGTTAGGATGTTTGTTTATAGGTTTCAGATAAAGCAGTAGCGGATTTTAAGGAAACAGTAGACAGATCCATTTTCCTTTTCCTCCAGTGATGTTAGTGATCTAATTAGAAGTCAGTGTTTTAGCAGCTTCCTCTCTATGTGCTGGGCCTCTTTTCTTTTTTTCTCTAAAAGACACTTATGGACATGAACAAAGGCCGGATGTTGCACTCGGGCTTCTGAGCAAGTGGTCTGTGTTAGATATGTCTGGAGTTTACAGGCCAGCCTTTCCTCTGCACAAGCCCCAAAAGATCCTGTCCCGTGTGTGACTCCTTCGTTTCATTGTCAGAGCTGTTATTTTCACTCTTGAAAACTGCCCCTGTGCCGTTTTATTGCCTCTCCATTACTAATGGCTGCTTTTTCTATTTATATGGCTTGGAACTAATTGAGATTCCAGGTGCAAAAGCATGTCGCACCCAAGGGCTTCAGCACTTAAAAAAAAACCCATAACAGCAGTTCAGTAAAACACAACCCACTGTTACCCTTTCTGGGGGTGTTAAATGGGGTAACCCCAAACCCCAAATGATAGTTCAGTAAGAGCTATTGAAAGTATCAAATACACAAATTTGTATGGATAAAAGTCTAGCCTAGTCTCAGTTGCAACCTAATGTATCGAAAACTGTGATTTGGGGGAAAGTATAGAATATTTGCTAAACAAATCCACTTCTCTGAATAGCTCCCTCATTTCTTGTGGCTTTGGCAACTGGAACCTAGAAATCCACAATTACACTGAATAGATGAGCCTTGTTCTATATTTAGCATATAACCTCCACACTCAGGGGCTACATAGGCCTGACAGGAGCACTCACTTAAGAGCCCAAAACTGTAAGTTACTATCCACTTTGTCCTGAATTGGAATCACACATAATTGCTTTCTGCTTTAAAAGATCTTGTCTGAGGAAAGAGTTCAAGATCAAACTGTCTGTTGGTGATCCTTTATATGAAGCCAGTGCCTTTAAAAGACTCATAAATACTTGTGGAACAAATAAGAATTCCAGGAAGAGTTGATACCCCCTCTCTGCTTAATTATAAGTAACAGGAGGATTCAGGAAAGTGGATTCATCCTATAAGAAAACCCCCATTGTGAGACGCGTAGCGAGTATCTTGGATCAGTAACTTTTGGGCTACTGGAGCTGGTAAAAATAGAAATGTGGAGAGTCTAGTGGTTTCCAAATCTGGCTGTTCATCACTCAACTCATCTGCTATTAAAAAAAAGCAAAAATGAACAATTTAACCTCTGAAATCTCTCCTTCCTCATCAGGGAACCACCCACTGCCTTGGTCCAGAGGTCAGAAATCCTGGGGAAGAGAAGATCTGGGTGTAGTAGGGGATCCAGGGAGGGCCTAAACCTGACAAGAAAGGAATTAGTTGTTATGAAATCGATTCAGTTAACATTTGTTGAGCATAATACACTGCACCGCATGTTAAGTCTACCCAACTTCTGCTGATGGGATCACAGATTTATCTTGAACAGAATCACAAGCTACTTGTTCCATGTATGATGGACTTGTGAGCACTATTGCAACAGGAACCTAGAGGAGGGATGAATACTAGTGAGATTTGAAGAAGGTTTCATGGGGAGGCGATAATTAAAGGAACATTCTAAAAGATAAGTAGGGTTTTCTCAGGTCTGTGAAGACCAAAAGAGATTAGGAAGCTGCAGGAAGAAAAAGTATGCCCAAAGACCAGGAAGTGAGAGGACCACAGTGCCGGGTACGCATGGAGAATAGTGGAGGTTGCAAGGGAGGTGGGATTGCAGTGGCGGAGAGTACTGAAAGTTGTTGGGGCCTTTGAACTGTAAACACGTTTCCCACCAGAAGGAGAGGAAGGGGTGCCTGGGTTTGGTGTCCCACAGAATATAAGCTCTCCGAGGAGTGGAGGAACCTATTTTGTAGAGGTTTTTCTTGGCAGCATGCAGTAGGCGCTTGAATAAATGCTCTTCAGTTAATTAAAACCTGTTTAATCCAGGCCTCACTTAGAATAATCATTTTTGAGAATGCTTGTCTTATTTTTCTCCTTTTAATAAAAATACAAGAAATTGGGCCTCCCTGATGGCGCAAGGGGTAAGTCTCAGCACTATGAAGCTATCTGCAGCCACTGCAGCACGAGTTCGATACCCAGCCAGGAAGCTAACACACATGGCGCAGCAGACACCTACCATCTCGCCTGCTGCTCCTCTCAGCAGTGTATTTTAGTAGATCAGTCTGTTCTGCTCCCCACTCTGTCTCTGGTGAATCCTCTCACCTCCCACAACTCTGGCCTGTACCCCAACACTTGTATGCATAAATAAATCTTAAAAAAAAGACACAGAAAATTAGGGGGATATATAATAATAGCTTTTTCCCTTGATGATTCCTTCATCACTTTCATATCTCATTGTTGAGTGTCCTTTTTCTTCTTCCCCGAATGTCTCCTATGCCATCAAAGCGTGCATAGTCCATCCAGCCAAGAGGGTTTGCAGGAAGTCTCTTGTTCTCCACACAGCTTCCAGTATGGAGCCACAGTTATGGGGACTGAAGGATATTAAACATTTGTGATTTTCATCTGCTCCGCTGTGAGCCCTGAGAAGTCTTCTTGAGATGTAAAATGGCCTCCATCCATTGGCTAGAAGTGCTGCTTCCAAGAGATTTCTTGGTGCTTATTTTTATTTGCTGGTTTGTTTTCGACTCTTCAGAATATTCATGAGCTAGAAAAGGAATGATTTTTTTTAATAGCCTTTAAGGATGCCAAATCCAGGTGGGGAGTAATGATGTTGATGAAGTATAGTGCTTGTCAATTTGAAAATGTTCAGGGAAAAACAAATGAAAGAGAGGATGGGTTTGTGTTTATGCTATCGTTCGTGCTCCAAAGCAACAGACATTTCTTTCTTTACTTTTGAAGTTAAGGATTGGAACTGAATAATAGACAACCTTCCAACATGAAACATTATCAAACTTGAGGGATTTTATTGGGCTTTTGATATTTCATCGTTTTCCCATTTGCCTTTGTCTTTGATTACTTAGTCTTCTCACAAAAATGTGGCAATGTTACTGCTTTCCACTTTCCCCTAAGCTGATACTGTGTGATCTGAATTGTCTCTCCGTTTTTCTTTTCTTTTGCTAATTTTGGTGGTTGTCAATAAATTAATTTTACATATATATATGTGTGTATATATATATACATAGATATGTATGTATACATATATACATATATATACACAGGCATATATAGATATATACACACAGACATATATATCTATGTATACACATATACATATATATACACAGACATATATAGATATATATACACACAGACAGTTAAAATAGACCACTCAGTTGTAAATGTGCTTTGTTCTCTTTCAAATGCTTTCTCAGTGTTATTTTTAAAATTTGTTCATAGTAAAGAATTTCCATGTAAATTTGTTAAACCATAAGGAAATCTGCTAATTTCAAATGTCTGGTTTATCTTTGCTTAGTAAACTGTTATCAGTGCTTTAAATTAATAGTTGATGCAGTTGTGATTAGCGGTGCTCAAAAATCCTAGAGTGTAAACTATTTTCAAGTATCTTCAGAAGTCTCCATTGTAGCACTTGATAAGGTAATTATGTATCATTCTCCTGTGTTCATTAAAATATGAGCCTAAGGCTTCGTTGACAACTGTTATTTTCCCATAGGTTGAAAGTAATAAGATTGCTTTGCTTTAAAAAAAAAAAACAAACTGCCATTCAGTACTTCCATTAATTCGGCTGAGCTTTCTCTCTAGTTTTCTTCCAAGTAGACAATAAGAGGAATTACCTTTTTTAAAGACCTCTGAGACAAAATGAGGGTGGTCTGGCCATGTTGGGGAGAAGAAAATGTGGCTTATCTTGAAGGTTTGTTTTGAATGATTGTTTTTCTTGCCTTGGTCTTAAAAACATCTACAGATTCAAAGACATGGTTATACCCTCCTCCTTCGTTCCTGCAGTCACTGCTGGAATCCCAGTGTTCCCAGAAAGATGAGTGTATTTTCTTAAATTCCAAACCTAAGTACTTTGGTTTCCTAAAACCAAAGTAAAAATTTTCACATCAAAAATATATACTTAAGAAAAAAAGGATGTGAAAAGTTTTAAAAGTTTACACAATAGTCAAAATGTGGCAACAACCCAAGTGTCTAAAAATATATTTGCATATAGCAGAATATTATAAAGCATTGAAACGGAAGGATATTCTGAACCACACTGCAAGGTGGCTGAAGCTTGAAGATTTTAGGCTATGTTAAATAAACCAGACATATAGAACAATGATTTTAGTATTCTACTTAAAGGTAGAATAATAAAATTCATAGAACTATAAATAGAAGGGTATTGTTAGGGCTTTGGAACAGAGGAGTGGAGAATTAATGGTGAGTAGGTCAGTTCTGTGACTGGCTAGTGGTGATGGTTGTATAGCCATATCAATGTAGATGATGCCACTAAACTGTAGACTTAAAAAGGCAAATTGTAGGGCCTCCCTGATGGTGCAAGGGGTTAAGACACAGCATTATAAAGCAATCAGTAGCCACTGCAGCATGAGTTTGATCCCCAGTCAGGGAGGTGACCCACATGGCGCAGCAGATCTCTCCTGCCTCACCCACTGCTCCCCTCAGCAGTGTACTTCAGTCAGTCTGCCTGTTCTGCTCCCCACTCTGTATCTGTTGAATCCTCTCACCCCCACTCCCACCCCCATACCTCTGGCCTATATCCTGGTTCTTGTATGCATAAATAATCTTTAAAATAAGTGCTCATCACAAGAAAACATTTTAAAAAATAAGGTAAATTATTTTGCATTTATGATCACAACTGAAATCAAAACTCCAAAATAGGGGGAAATTTAATACTAACTTTTAAATTTACAAATTATAAATCAAATTCACAATTTTAAATGACTTTCCATATGCTTGTGCTGACAGTGTAATTACTAATTTTTAATATTACACTAACTAGAAAAAAAGTGTACAAAATACGATAAATTGCGTAAATGTGAAAAATACAGAACCAAACTATCCATGTCCAACTAGATTTTCTGATTTGTAGTAATTGTGTGTTGGTAGGTAATTTCTCACTCACACAAGGTAAATAAAGTTACTGTTCATTTTTTTTTTTTGAATTGGAATTCTTGGAACATATACAAATTGATACATGGTGATTGAAAGTTCTTTTCTAGGTCCAGTTATGAAGGTACCACTCTGTCTCCTTCAGATTCCTCCCTAGATTACATTCTTTTATTTGCTTTAATGTTTTTTGCTCCTGTTGATACAGTGATTAAAGTGGAATTACTCTTTTCCAACAATAGGAGGTCTTGTTTTGGTGAAAGGTCTTTCTACATTGTGTCTATGCCACTTCAGTGATAGTGTAGACAGAATTATTTTAGTTAACTAAACAATGTTGGGGGGAAAATGACATGGCCCTAGCATTGTGTGGAAGGCGGCTTCAGTATGGCCCCTAGACTCCTCCATGTGCTCTGAATAATTGCTGGAAATCTGCGATGGGTTGGATTTTAAGTGCCATACAGGGCACTTAAAGTTGACTTTAAGATAGGGAGATTGTGCAAGTGAGCATGACCAAATCGTATCAGTCCTTGAAATAAAGGCAGCTGTTTCGCTGATTGATCTGTTATGTAAGAAGGTCATAAAGCATCTGCAGCCACTGCAGCAAGAGTTCCATCCCTGGCCAGGGAGCTGACCCACATGGCCCAGCAGACCTCTCCTGTCTCACCTGCTGCTCCCCTCAGCAGTGTATTTCAGTCAATTTGCCTGTTCTGTACCCTACTCTGTCTCTGCTGAATCCTCACCCCCCCACCTCTGGTCATACCCTAGTTCTTGTATGTATAAACAAATCTTTCTTTTTCAAAAAGGTGATGTGCACCATAGCTGGCTTGAAAGGGGGCCCTGTGGCCAGGGATGTGAAGAAGCCTCTAGAAGAGGACAGCCAGTAAGGAAACAGATACCTCAGTCCTACAGCTGCAAGGATCTGAAATCCACTGGTGGGAGAATGAGTTTGGAAGTGGGAGCCTCTCCTCTTCTCCACTGACAGCATTTGGCTTTGAACTTAGTCTGACCAGCATATAGATTTTGGTCTAGTGGATGTTGAGCAGAAACTGTAGCCATAATGTGCTGGCCTTGGACCTGGAGGTTGTGTGCGATTACAGGCTATCACTTAAGCCACTAAGTTTGCAGCAGTTTGCTAGGCAGGCTGGGGAAACCGACATCTAGTGCATCTTGGTGTGCAAACATGTTCAGAGAAGAGTGTTCACCCCACGGCGATGAAAATAAGATGATGCTGTTGAGCCAGCTGGAAAAAGATGTGTATTATCTTACACATAATGGAGATAATAAAAAAATAGGGAAAGGAAAATATCAAGCAATGGAAAAAGCGTAGATTGTTCTTTACGACAACCTGAGCAGGTGGCTCTTGTGATTTTTGGCTGAGTCGTCACTCAGGTCTTCAGTCCTCATCAGTAGGAAGCAGTTAATCAGGTGAGTCTGATCGCAGTGCAACCACTGTTTTTACCAAGTGATGCACTGTACTCAGTTTCCGTAACTTCCTTTGCGTAAATTAATCTAGCCTCGCCCTGTCTTCCTAGGTGTAGAATGTGGGTTGTTTGTGGCATATTTTTTTTAAAAGTGATTGAAAATTTTGTTTTATTAAAGTTTACTTTTTTAGGGGGTTGAGTTGGGGCCACTGCAGCGCGAGTTTGATTCCAGCCAGGGAGGGGACCCACATGGCACAGCAGACCTCTCCTGCCTCGCCCCCTGCTCCCCTCAGCAGTGTATTTCATTGCATCCTCCTATTCTGCTCCCCACTCTGTCTTTGGTGCATTCTCTTACCTGCCCCCACACTTCTTCCCTGTACCCCAGCTCTTGTATGCGTAAATAAAATCTTTAAAAACCCAAACCCCTAAAATAACACATTCTAACAAATAGCAGTATTTATGATCTGTTGTAGTTCTACAAGTACAAATGCCCATTAAGAGTATTCCTTTCCTTCAAATCCAGCAATTCCCTTGTATATTTTAAACATGGAACTAGAAATTGCTATGGAAAATCTGTTTTTGAAGCTTTGGGTAAGTCTGACTTAGAAGCATGTGTCTGCCGGCAGTACTTCATCAGAATTCATTCTTAGGGTGTTGCTGCAGTCTTTGGGGGGGGGTGCATAGTGCTTTCTTGCAAGTGAGCTTGGTTGGTGGACCTGGGGTTATATTTGTATGCACGCCTGTGTCTTCAGTGCTGGAGCTTTGAAGGAAGTCCTGGCGGGGAGTTAACTCCATTGCCTGAGATGATTCTGCCCTGAAAGTTAGGATCTTGTTCCTAGCACAAAGTAAAAATCAGCAGAAAATTAAGGATACTTGAGCTATAATATTTTGGGAATTAGATATTTCAAGGGGGAAAATGCTAATTATGGAGAGTTTTCTTTCTCCCAACACCTGGAGCTGCTTTTCCTGCTGTCAGTGAGCTGCTCATTTTCATAAATAGGGGGGGGGGTGCGGCAGGGGGTGCAGCTCAACCTGCAAGAAGATGATGGAAAATATCTTCAGTCATTAGAAGTGGAGAAAAGGACCAGTTTCCCGCCCACCTCCCATCTGCAGGGAGCCCCTACTATGTCAGCCAACCTGGACTTCTGTGGTGCAGAACAACGTTGCCTACATATTGTCAAAGACAATATGTTCACTTTGGTGGTGGGTGGGGTGTGTTAATGTACATCTGAAGAGGTGTAGGTCTGTACCCTTGAATCCTTCAGTGTTGTAAACCATCACTTCCTCAATAAAAAATAATACAATCGAAAATACATAAAATCAATCAATTTCTGAGTTTTGCAGATTTTAAAGGACAGCACAAAGGGGCCAAGGATGGAAATGGCTGATTGTGGGGGTTCATGCTGTATCACACCAGACTTTATCCAGCTTGCACGTCTTTGCCAGAGCAGACCTTGGTGTACCTTGAGGCTCCCTCCGTCACTTTTCATTTTGCCCCAGCCTTGCAGGTCCATCTGTGACATTTGGCTCCTGAAAAGAACTTTTGGGCCACTATTGTTTCTTCTGTCATTTTTAAACAATACCAGGGGGCGGTGGGGAGGGGGATGGGATCGCAGTTCCCACCCAAGCAGATGCCTATTTGAGAGTGCAAAAGCAGTGATATTCTGGGAACAGGGGCCTCCTTTTTCTTCCTTGCCCGTTCTTCACCTTGGCACAACTGACATTTTATCTTACAGTGGTTCAGGGCCCCAACCTCAGTCTTTCCACGGTAGCCACGTTTCTGAGAATGCCGTCCTGTGAATATACTGGATGGCACTCAGTGACCACACTTCCACACTGCCCCAGTGCAGGGCACCCCAGGGCTCAGACTTGGGAGGCTTACAGGAAAACAGGAGATGCTTTCTTGGATTTGTAGTTTGGTAGGCACTTCACCAATAGTGAAGTCATATGCAAATTAAGCTTGGATCCTTCTTTTCAATTATCTTATTGAACATTGGTACCTCACCCTTAATTTCCTCATCATCCCTATCATGTTTTATGAAATTGAGAGGTCCGGGGATCAAAGTGACTTGGTGTTAAGTGCTTATGGAGTTTAATTCTGTGATTTTTTTTTTTTTGGTGACCTGTTGTAAGTAGATACAATGGATCTTATTTAATGGGTTGCTCCATCTGCCAGTTGATCAAAAATCCACAGTTTTTAACCTACCGCTGTGATCTTTCAGACTGCGACATTGAAACAATGCATCATCTTCAGAAGTTCTGAACCTGTACTTTTTCCAGTTTAGTGAGTTATAATTGACAAAGAGCAATGTGAAAGCTAAATGTGTACTGTGTAATGACTTGCATATATTATGAAAAGATTACCACCCTACCATCCACCATGCAGGTGGGTCCAACAAATAGGGTAAAAGGAATTTTTTTTTAAATTAATTATATTTGACATCATTTGTAGTCCCCAGGGAGTACCCACCACCATTTCACCCATGCACCATCACCTCAGTCCCTTGTGCACTCTCTGGCCTCCTCCCCGTCTTTGCCCTTCCCCTTTCCCCTCCCCCCTGCCATGGTCCCTTTGGTTTATCCTGGCTTTTCGGTCTTATTAAGTTTTTTTTTGTTGTTGTTGTTTACTTTTGGTTATAATTGCCCAATTCCTTGAGCTTATTCTTTATTGTTGTTGTTGTTCTTTCATAT